>JAJHSJ010000061.1:0-51737 GCA_021015155.1 Magnolia officinalis | reverse complement strand
CCTGAGGCTTCCAGTTAGACTCTTGAATAGAGTCGAGTCAACATTTCTTCCTTCACCTGCTCATGTCAATTTTAAGCCATTGCTATAGGTGTATTGACATTGCAATTGGTCATCTTGAACTTTTCAAGAAGTTCTCTTGCATATCTTTTTTGTGATAAAGATGCCATCAGGTTGTTGTTTCACCTTGATGCCCCAAAAGAAGGTCATAAGACCGTCATAAGTCATCTCGAATTCCTTGAATGTAGCCTCCTGAATTCATGGAACATCTCCTGATCTTCCCTGGTGAATAAAATCATCAACATATAGGTAGACTATGAGCATATTTCCATGAACATTCTTCTTGATATAGACTGCATGCCCATATGGGACATTTTTCGAAGCCATTTCTTTGAAGATAGCTGTCAATACGTGCATTCCAAGCATTTGGGTTCTGCTTTAACCCATACAAAGCTTTTTTCAAACGATATACATTATGCTCCTCTCCTTTTACAATGAAGCCATCAGGTTAGTCAACATAGACCTCTTCTTCAAGTATTCCATTCAGGAATGCAGACTTCACATCTAGTTGGTAGATTCCCAATTGCGATGAACAATAAGAGAGATTATTATCCTTATGGTGTCAAGTCGAGAAACTAGGGTGAAAATTCTCCTAGTTTACCCTGTTATTTTTATTTGTAGCCCTTTGCTACGAGCCTTGCCTTATATCGTTTGATCATACCATCGGCATTCTGCTTGATTTTGTACACCCATTTGAGACTAATGGTCATCTGGCCTTTAGGGAGCGAGATTAGCTCTCATGCGTGATTCTTCTCGATAGCATGGATCTCTTTTTCCATAACCTTTCTCCAATATTTTTCATTCACGGCCTCCTCGAATGTGAGAGGCTCATGATCTGCATACAGGCAGAGAGAAAATTCACTTCCTCAGTTTCTACTTAGATCTCGTTGAGACTTCTTATTTTGATAGGATCCAAGGGTGAAGGAGAATTGGAAGAAGATGTGCTTGCTGAATTCTAATTTGATGAAGTACTTCTAGGGGAGATGGAATATACTCCTGGATTACTGCGATCCGAAGGAGGTGATGTGGGTGTCTGCTCCTGGTTTACATGCCTCTCTTCTTCATATTCTTCGACCTCGACCTGATTTTCTTTGGCCGAATCTTCCTGGTTCCACTTCCAGGCTTCTTCCTCAAAGAACGCCACATCTCTACTTACCGCCACCTTATTAGTTAGTAGGTTGTAGAGCTTGTATGCTATTGACTCTTTGTTGTAGCCGATGAAGATATACTTCTCGCTATGATCATCAAGTTTTTCATTCTTACTTCTGGAACTTGAGCATAGGAAACACACCCGAAGATTTTAATGTGCACCATGCTCGGCTTGTAGCTACTTCATGCCTCCTGTGGTGTCATGAACCTAACGCTCTTAGTGGGAAACCGATTGAGCAGATATGCAGTACATGCAACTGCCTCTCTCCAAAAACTCTTCGGTAAGCCTTTTTCCTTCGACATGGTCTTCGTCATGTCGAGGATGGTGCGATTCTTCCGTTCCACAATTTCATTCAGTTGTGGCGTGTAAGCTGCAGTGTGTTATTACTTAATTCCTTGTTCCTTGCAATATTCTCAAAAAACATTTGAGGTGTACTCCCCACCTCTGTCAGATCTAAGGACCTTGATTTTGTTGTAGCCACTTTCATTTTCAACTCGGGCTTTAAAATTTTAAAGACAAAAAAGGTTGCAGACTTTTCTTTAATGCATAATAACCAGAGTTTTCTACTATAATCATCAATGAAGGTAATGAGATATCTGTTAACTCCAAGAGATGGTGCCTTCATGGGTCCAAATATATCAGTGTGAACTAATTGCAATGGCTCCTTTGCTCTTCGGGATACTCCAACAGGGAAGGAGTTCCTTTGCCGCTTGTCAAGTGTGCACGCCTCACACATATGTTCTGGAGCTTTAATAGTAGGCAAGTCATGCACCATGCCTGATGATGACAAGAGCTTAAGGCCACTAAAGTTCAGATGGCCAAAGCGAAGATGCAACTTCCATGATTCATTATTGACACGTCCATAAAGACAGTTCTCGATCCTTGTATTTATATGGAGTGGGAACATTCATTTTTTGCCATTTGGACCCATGCCACATATATACTGCATGCTTATCTTTTAATGACATAACTGAGTTCTCCATGTGTATCACATATCCCTTTTCAAGTAGTTGGCCGATGCCAAAGATGTTACTTTTCATGTTGGGTACGTAATATGCATTAGAGATGAATTGTGGCTCACCATTTTTCTGGTAAAATTTGATTTTATCTTTACCTTTCACCGTACTTTTTGATGAGTCTTCGAACGTCACATCGCCATGAACTCCTTCCGTGAGTTTCATAAATAGCATTTTGTCGCCGCTCATGTGATTGCTTGCACCCATGTCAAGATACCACACATCTGACTGATCACAACATTGTTCTTGTGTAAGGAAGAATGTGGTTATTTCCTCTTCATGATTTGAAGCTTTGACATAGTTGGATCGTTCATCTTGGATCACTGGCTTGCTTCAACAATCTTATGCATAATGGCTGAACTTGTTGCAATTTCAGCACTAAATATATTCATATTTCCACGACCTTGTGTGGATCGGCCTTTACTATTTCCTTACCACGGAAATTGGTAAAATTTTATTAATTTTGTGGATTGCTTGGATTATATCCACGCCCTCTTCTCTTGCACGATTGTTAGTTCCACGACCCCCATGATGTGTATGGCCATTTTGTTCATTTAGAGTCAGCTTAGACTCTAAGGTATGTTCAACCATCGTTCCTGCATTCTTTTGCATTCCTTGCTCATTGTAATGCCCTGATTTCGAGGGTCGAGTAAGCTTTACTCCTAAGATCCAGCACATCACTTATGCATATGGATAATGATGTTAAGATTTCTTCTATATGAATGAGTTAAACTAAGTGAGATTATACTAAAACAACATCTCATACTCCGAGATAATATAATTAAGCAGCGGAAGTTTAAAGCATATATATATATATATATATATATATATATATATATATATATATATATAATATATATATATATATATATTATATATATATATGTAAGTATGTAAGTGTTTTCACAACCCTCAGAGTATGAATATGTAACTGGGCTCAATTTATACATGTATTGTTTCAAAATAACAAAATGTGGAGAGTAAATGTGTTCAACTAAGCCAAAATCCCTGTAGTCCCTGCGCATCGGTACGAGATCTACATAGACCCCCCGGCCCGAGACCTGAAAGTAGGAGAAATATTCTTCCTCCTCATCCATAAAGTCTTACTCCATTGCATAGACCTCATCATCACCTGCATCTAAACCAGAGTTTGGTTGATGTTTTAAAACACCGTCCCAGGGTGGGAGTGAGTGATCAACTCAGTGGTACATAAGACAAAGGTTAACATGTTATCAAGTCAATCAAGCAGTAATGATAATGCATATTAACAATCACTTCCTAACTACTCTTGTTAATGCAGGAATGGAATGTAAGTAATGATATATGCCCTCACATCAAAAGCCCCCTCAGCAAGCGATGCCGACACCATATTGCATATGACAACACTACCTCCTGTGCGACTTCCACGCCTTTAAAGCACGTCCTAACTAATGCAGTGCAATGTATGGTCATGTTAGCCTAGTAGTTAATTAAGTTTATTCATATAACAGATTTTGGAAAGCTAAGGTACGTCCTTTTATATCATTGACCCGAATCGAAAGATCCAATTAGGTTCGTCACTCCTAGCTAAGCACATACGATAGGCAAGTTGTAGGGTCATCACTCCCGATGAAAACAGTCGATAGGCAAATTCAAAAGTTTATACTCACCGTCACTACCGGGTGGCTAATCACCTCGGCGTAGGCCGACAACTCGAACACGGTGTCCCATACCACCATGCCCGACTCACGAGTCTTAGTTGCTCATTAGTCACTATGGGGTGGCTGATCATCTCAGCATAGGCCGACAACTCAAATACGACATCCCATATTACCATTCCCAGCTCATGAGGCTTAGCAGATCGTGGTACCTTCCCAGCTCATGAGGCTTAGCAGATCGTGGTACCATAGTTAAAGTGCGCCTTTACATTGGTAAGGGGTACCTTAGATTCAAGCAGTGATGTCCATACATGGTGAACATACAATAGGCCAATCGGTTTATTTGACAAGTTCGATTGGTACGAGCACACGCTGACTTAATCGACATGGAGTGCATAAGCACCTATCGTGGCCTAATTACTGTCGACAATCGTCGTGCGACCCGGATTCGTCGAATTTATCCAGTGTGGCGAAACTAATTCAGCCACCCGAACAGGAGCTGTTACCGATTGCATGGGCTAAGTTATAGCCCCAATCTTACTCAGATGCAGCAATTAAATACATGTGATGCTCAATTCAGTATTTAACAAACAATCCAATTGAAATCCTCATTTGAGCATTTCATCAAACACCTTCATCATGTTACCAAATACTAGCAATTTTATCAATCATTTACATAGAGGCGAATATGATTTCATGAAAGAAAATATACATATGGATAAGGTAATTACGAATCCTATCTTAATTCTCCTAACAAATACAAACCATCAACAATTTCTCATCCAGACAATTCATCGAACACTTAGACTACACTTTATCAAATATATAGACTAGGTTAGTTACAATGTATATTTTAGCAAATCCTTATACAGGGAGGTCGGCATGCATATAACAATGACGAATCCTGTTTAGTGGTCATAGAAAACATAAATCATATTACTTATTATTCAAACATTTCAACAACACATGATATGCATATTTTGTTCAACATATTTCATACAGGTAAACTATATTGAAATCGGTGTGTGTAAGACAATATGGTAGCAATCAAATCAGACATAAACCATTAGTTGACATTGAAAGCATTAAAAACCATAACCTAAGCATTTATAGTCCGCACCTTTCGTCGGAATACTCGATTCATACTCGATTCGAATTCTACAATCCTGAAAACAGAACGTCAGGTACCTAAATGGTGAAATCTGTTAGCTAGGTTGACAAACGATCATTCTAGATCTTAACTATGGCATTAGGGTTTGGATTTCTCACCCAAATTGTTGTTGATATAGGTTGGGTAGCGTAATAGAAAGGTGATTCAGCGTGTGGAGTAGTGGGAGAGAAACCTAGCAACGATCTCCCAAAATCTCTCTCTTCTCTTCCCTCTTTTCACTTCTTTTCTCTCTTCTCTCCTCTATGGTTTGGAGAAATTCGTATGGAATATAAATGGGGTGAAATAAGGGCTATATATAGGCCCAGAAGTGATGCAAATGGCCCCAAGGCCTTGATATACTTAGGTTATATCCAAAGGGCGACTGTTTTTGACAAATGGGGCACATAGGAAGGCCCACTACTCATCTACGTCATAGTGTAAGTTCCCTGACAATGGATCTATGCCAGGATGTGATTTCGATGCAATCGAATAAGCAGATCGACCGTGGGGGACCTATGTCAGATCAATGGTCGTGCTTACTCGATCAGGACCATAAGTATACGTATATGTGCAAGGAAATTTCCTTTCCCCATGGGTAAAGTTTGGTCAGAAACTGGCGGTCCGAAATCCTCAATTTCGTGCATGAGTGAAAGGCCTAATTTGCTTAAGTTTTAATACATTTTCTAAAGATATTCATGTTTCTCACACACTTTACTCAAGGCTCAAGTTATGCGTTTCTGGACACAATCTAGGCTTGATTCCCACGATGCTTGTCAAGCCCAGTAGGACGAATGTAACCCTATAGTTTCGCGGTCATCGGACTTTCGAAGTGCGGTCCAGGTCCGATATGGTGTTTCAATATACTCCCGAGAGCGAGAGGCTCATGGGATTTCTCCTAGGTTTTTAAGCAGTGTTGAGTTAACGATATTGATGGTTTTGGGTCTTGTCGTTTGTGTAAATGGTGGTTCGAGATAAATCCACCGATTAAGCAGTTTATTATTTAATTAATTTCCATCTAAATTACGATAGGGTACGGTCCTTAAGTCTTTCTGCCTGAGGTGATACTCGGGTCTTTGTACGAATTTTTTCGAGACGTTACACTCATGCACTTGCAATGATCCCATCAACTCTTCAATGGACAGTTTTTTCAAGTTCTTTGATTCTTCAATCACCATAACTACGTTGCTCATGTACTTGCAACGATCCCATCAACTCTTCAATGGATAGTTTTTCAAGTCCTTTGATTCTTCGATTGCCACAACTACGTGCTCAAACTTAATTGTAAGAGATCGCAACACCCTTTCCATGACACGTATGTTTTTAACTTTTTCACTATTTCTTTTTAAATTGTTAATAATACAAGTAAACGTGAGAAGTAGTTAGAGATACTCTCACCTTCCTTCATGTGCGCCGCCTTGAACTCGGCTCTTAGTATTTGCAGGCGAACCCGCTTCACTCGATCAACTCCTTTGAAGATGGTGCTAGAGTATCCCAAGGTTGCTTGATTGATGTCGTTTTATCAATCTTTTCAAAGGTTTGATTTATCCAACCCTTGATAGAAGAGGAACAAAGATTTCTGGTTTACCTTCCTTCAATTTTTTAGGGCGGTCTTTTCCTCGTTGGTGAACGCGGCTTCCTCCTCAATAGTGGGTTCTACATACCCATCGGTGACAATCTCCCATAGATCTTGCGACCCAAACATCGCCTTCATTTGGATGCACTGATTTTCATAGTTGTCCTTTGACAACTTAGGAAATTGCAGCTGGATTGTTGTGGACATCTTTACACAAACAAGCTTTATGGGTTGGACGAATTGGCTTTATTAAGCCTCAACACGACCCAGATAATCTTTTTTTTTTTTTGAAGGAAGGGCTGATTTTTTTGAGAAGGAATGGAGAGGGGGATGGAATAGAAATTTGATTTTTAAACAGATTTTTTTTGAAAAACATTTTGTTCTTGGTTGAAAACTGTAGTGACTTCAACCAAAAACCTATCTTTGATACCAGTTTCTTGGTTGTACAAACCAAATTTTATAAGTGTTTTAAGAAGACAAAATTATTGGCTTTACAAAGCCTTAACACAACTAAAAAAATGATTTTGTAAAAGGAAGGAAGAAATAAAAGAAACCAAAAAAATACAACTGTCTCACTGTTTTTACTGCTGCTTCACTTCTTGCTTCAGCCAGATACACAAGGTGCCTTTTTATATAGGCTTTTAAATGAAAGGTGAAAAGACAACAATACCTCTAATAGGAGCTTCCAACATTAAATATTTCTAGAAACTACATAACCTTTGAATCTTCCAAAACACCTCCATAGGAACTGCTGTTAAGCATTGGAAGTTCAACAAACAGGCAGTTGCTGGAGATGGTTTTGGTTTGCAACTCCAATAGCTTCCACGCCTCTCTCAACACAGAGTTAACCTGATGTAGAACGGGTCGCGAACACTTTCATGGTCAAGATGGACCAGAGAAGGCCTAATCTAATGTAGCTTCTTGTAACGCCCCACATTTTTCGAGACCCGAGTATACAACCCATTTCCCAAAAACCCGGGTGTTAACCTATAAAGAGCCAGAGTCCACATGTTTTTTTTTCCAACTACCAAAGTAAGAAGATTAGCGTAGTATGGACAAATCAAACATAAAGGAGAGTTTACATTTTTATTTAAATATAAAAGAGCTGCCCATAATGACTTATACAACCAATGTCTCAATATAAGAAATACGAGAACTTCATAACTTAATACATGAGAAAATATTGAAATGCGTATAAACAAAAGCTGCAAGACCGTGCAGCTCCTCTTAGCAACATAGCTGTACATCCTCCTCTTAGCAACATAGCCGTACATCCTTGGCACTTGTACCCGGCTCCTCATTAGTTTGAGCCTGAAAATCACTTAAGCCACTTGTGCTATCTGTATGGTTATATATTTGATGGATGAGTGACCAACTCAGTGTGAATTTCCCTCAAGATTATACACCGCCGCATTAGGCAAGCATAGTTATGAAAACATACAAGGCATACAAAATAATACATGATGCAGTCCTATTAAATGCATGTATGTATGAGTGCACGTCAACTGAGGATGCTCATCCAGTTGGCTTTTGGGTAAAGCCCATGCAATGTGACCGGTCACCAGCGAAAGTACATGATACATGCGTAATGCCAAACTCACCAAAAGTGGGTCGATAGTCGATGGTGTAGGAGCTAGCGAAACGATACCCCAACTAAATCCTATTGGGCATGTGCTACAGGATCCAGAATTAGCCACCGTCATCACCCGAATGCTATGAATGCATGATTACCCATCTGTTATTATTCCATTTACAACCAGCCAGTTTAATAAGCTCAAAGGTCACTACGGGGAGCTTAAAGCCCAGCGTAGGCCGACAGCTCGGGTATAGGTCACATACCACTATCCCCGGCTCATGATGCTACCACCTTAAGATGTTTAATGGAAACCCATCGACTAGTGGCCAATCATATTAAGTATATGGGGCTTACCATCCCATGGTTGCACAGTATAAAACATTGAACCCATCTAGGGCAAATACTAAAATAAAACCACGTAGGGCAAATAACAAAAAAAAAAAACTAAACCACATAGGGAAATTATTAAAACCAAGCCACGTAGGGCGAATATCAAAACCATGCGATAAGAAAGCGTCCTTAAAAATCATTGGTCACAACAACCTTGGATGGTAGGCCCACATCAATGAATAATTTAACCACCACTCAATAACCACTAGATCGAAGGTCCATTGCAACCACCATCAATCGAGTTACATCCCAAGTATGGGTGTACATTTATAAGTGAGAGTTTTCCACTGATGTACCAATTTAAATCCCATAAACAATCCACAAATAATCCATAAGCATGAACAAATATACAGGATGAACATTAAGCATGTAATATAGCAATTCAATTTCGACAATTAACACATATGATTATAAAATGGAGATATCAATTATAATTTAAATAAAAACTATGACTTAAGCTAATGGGAAAATGGAAAGCTCAAGGGAAAGAATCATCACCTTATAGTTTGCGTCGCCTACCAGCATCGCTTAGGGAATGCACGTTCCCAAAAATCAGATCCTACCATATATCAGGAACTTGTACAATTAGATTCAAGTTCATACACTACCTATAGTTTAAGATTATAGCCTAGAGTTTTAATTATTTATCTTTAGGGTTTTAGTGTAGAATTAAGGTTTTCATCCTAGGGTTTAGTCCTAGAGTTAAATCTTTGGTATTTGAACTCTGATTATTATTTTATTTTTATTTTGCATAATGAATGAAATGATATTCATAGAAGAAGTATCAATCAGTCAATACCAATAATGATGATCCACAAGTTCATCTATAAATACACTAATATTATCTAATATTCTTATAATGACTAATAAATCTATAAAAATACAAGTAATAATATTACAATTTTACTAACGATAATATAATAAAGACAACTATTAATATTTTCCAATGATAGTATTAATAGCTATTGATAATGAATCTAATGATAGTTATCAATATTGAACCCGTTCATGATCATACTTAAGGATAATAAATGAAATATAAATGTCTAATAATCATAGGTCAGTTTATAACATCTAATATTAGTATGAAGAATCAACCAATGGTCAATCATGCTTGATAATCACAATGATTATGATTACGGTCTTAACCTAGGCTTTGGATTACCTAGGTTTAGGGTTTTATCCATTAATCTAATCTTAGACTTTGGTTTAGAGTTTGAAACTTAACTCATATAATTAATTCATAATAATAATATTAGAATGAAGTAAAAGTAAATAATAATTGTCTACTAATGCTAACAATGCTAATCTTATTGTCAATAACCTACAATGACAAAATAAGTATAGCATGATAAACGTTAATATCTAATATCCATAATACTAATACTAGCAAAATTACCCTACCAATGATTAAATATATTCAATAATTTACAATAATTATAGTAGCATTAATGAGGATAATAAACACTAAGATCTACTATTTCATAATTGCAACATTTGATTATAATAGCCAGTTATAGCATAAATAATCTAATAATGTCTATATAAATAATTAAATCTAAACTTCAACACAAGAGGTTAGAGTGTTTTATACCTCAGCAGTAGTTGAGTGTGGCCCGACTCCACATCTACCGAGTTAACTCAGCACTGAGTCAACCCCTTGACTCGGTGCTGATAAGATGACAACCACGCTCCCACTCAACTCCTCTTTCTAGCTTTTCTCCTTCTCTCTCTTCCCATTAGTTTCTTCTTCTCCAAAACCTAGTGTCCAGCAAAGTGGCTGGGTTAAACGTGACCCATCTTTACCAACCCAGGCCCCAAATGAGTCGGCGATTCGATTTGAGTTAGTGAGTCGACCCGATTCAGATCAAGCTAGTGCAAGACGCACCAACTAGCTCTTCCTCCTTCCCTTCACCTTTCTACCTTCCTCTCTATTTGCTGGAAAATGCCCAGTAACAGACTCAGGAGAACCCACCCTGCCTCGAGTTCGTAACTCGGTAGAGAGGCAGACACGGTTCGGTTCAAGTTGAGTCAATGTAGCAATGCACTCTCCCACTGTCTCCTCTCTCCTCCTGCTGGACTAGGCTAGGCCCATCGGTCCGAACCAGGCCCAGCCTGACTGGGACAAGCCCAACTCGAACCTGGCCCGGTTCGGGTCGCCTGGTGCAACGGTGCACCCTCTTTCTCTGTTTTTCCTTTTCCTTTCCCTCTCTTTCATTTTTTTCTCCTCCTTCCTCTTCATCTCTCTTTTCTTTCTCCCTCTATTTCTTCTTCTTTCCCTGCTTTCCTTTTCTTTTCTTTGCCGCTGTTGGGAGCATCCAGCAGTACTCAGACCTAGCCCAAACCGATCGCTCCCCTATTTTCTCTCTCTCCCTTTGTTTCTTCTCAAGTGTGGCTGCCGCAAGACGTGAGAGCGAGCCCCATGGTACATGACTTTCCCACCCTTTATTTGTTTAACCTAACATTCTAGAACCATTGGATTGAAACCAAATGGTCAGGATGTGATCTACTTGAAACCGTCTCCAAGTATGACTAGTAAACCGAAACCCTCCGTGGTTTTGTCTTCACTGCAAGGGAGTCTTAAACCGCGTGCCATGGACGGTCGAGATGGGTCTGATTGGACGCTCCAGATCTCTAGACCTCACGCGGATTGCCGACGTGTTGCACGGAACACAGTTTCCGTTTTTAGAAACGTCGTGCTATCAGGCTCTGCTCGCACTAGCGCTTGTGCACACATGTTGCCATGTCTACTTGCGGGACCTACTGGATTTTGGCTAGAAGAAGAGTCCGTATCCGATGGACGGTTTAGATCATAGAGTGGGCCCACCCTCATGGGCCACGATGAAGATCACAGTCCGTTTAAAACAAACACTGGAAGGACGAAGGAGAGAGGATTCCTCTCTTTTAAGGGAATTGCGGGTCAGCCCGCTATTGACTGAGCTGGCATGCCAGGTACGGGTGCACTAGGTGTACTTGCACCACGTGTGGGCCCACCGTGATGTTTGCGATAAATCCACTCCGTCGATTTCACTTGATGGGCCCAAGTATGGGTTTTAACCGAAACTTAGGTGGGTACAATGCCCAGGTAGTTCATACATGCAGATTTCACCCCTTAATTGGGGGGTTTTCATTGATCTGATGGTCAGATCATTGTGAGGCTGAACTTTAATGGTTTTGGTCATTGCCCGGATGGTTCAGACCACATATTCCCTGAATTTACCATTTTGAATGCCTCTATTATAACATCTTCAATCATTATTGTTATTAATATTAATATTATCATCATTATCTTGAGCTAATTTGTAGGGCCTACTTCTAAGCAGAATCGTCCTCACAGTAGATCAACTACTATGATTCATTTACCTAATTCTCAGCTTACTTTAACTGTTACATGGGCCACATCACATGAATGTTTGGATATAAATTCTCGGTTCCTTGGCCATTCCAACAATTTGATGCTTGAATTGACTCTAACTTAGCCATCGATAACCCTAGGGATCCTAAGGAATCTTCAGGTGTGATTTGAGAGTTGTATATGAACTAGATAATCTGATCTGTGTTTTTAAATGCTGGATCGTCCTACGGGACGTTGTAAACTTGGTGAACGGTAGACTTCCTGATCCAGGGTTGTAATGGTCTGCTAGATTCGTCCACCGGTGAAATTTGGATCCTAAAAATGGGTCTCTTTAGTGGCATGGTGATCCATCTTCGAAATCAATGGATAAACAGTTTGATGTACGGACGAGGATTGTTTTCAAGGGTTGGATTTAGGCTAGAATGAACGTGGGGGCTCATTTAAGCTGGCTTGTGTTCATACTAAATTGTATTACATGGTAACACTCGACTACTGGAAATTACAGGGTGTTACAATTCTCCTACCCCAAAATCATATCTGGGACATCAAATAACTCATTCCGGTTTGCGAGATACACCTGCTTTAGGCACTTTCGCCTCCCAGCGAGTCTTCTCTGGTCTATCTTGGCCATGAAAGTGTCCGCAACCCGCTCTACATCATAATATCCTTGTCAGTCCTACAATTGATGTGCCTTACTTGTGCATTTCTTTCTTGCTAGTCATTTGCATGCCAACAATAGAAAAGTTAGATACTTGACTCATTGTACATCAAAAGATATCCCCATGTCGACGTTAAGCTTTCTCATAGCCTTCCCTTGAAGGGTTGAGATAACAGTGTCGACACTCAGGGTTTTATTCATAGTGCACATTGTGTCCTTGAATGACTCATATGACACCGAAAGAGAATTCAGCAGCATACATGCTTATTCTTTATCTTTCATCACTTCTTCCATATTCAATAATTTGCAAACTAATTTATTAAAGTTGCTTATGTGAGCCTCCAGATCTCCACCATCTGCCATCTTGAAGTTATACCAATGCCGCTTCAAGTGTAGGCGATTTTCAAAGGATTTTTTTGCATAAACATCCTCTAACTTCGCTCATAACTTAGCCGCAGTTTTATCCCTCATGACATTGTAGAGAACCTCATTCGTGAGACATAAACGGATCGATGATAAAACCTTCTTATCAAGAATATACCAATCATCATCAGTCATAGTAGATTTTTGCTCCTCAAGAGCACCATTTTCACCTTACTTGATTAAGGAACTGATCATCTTGATCTTCCATAACTCAAAATTATTTTTTCTTGAGTATTTCTCAATATGATACCTTGTGCTTCCCATTGATGCTAATCCCTCAGATTCAGATCTGTGCCCTAACGATTGCTTTGATATCACTCATTGGGATTTGTGCTGCGGAATCACACAAATCTAGATTTAGGATAACAATCCAATGGCACCAAGCAAATACAAGAAAATATAAAGATTTAACATGGAAAACCCTTGCAGGAAAAAACCACGGCACAAAGCGACAGAATTCCACTATGAAAGCATAAATTACAAAGAAAGATGACTTACCCGATTCGAACAACCTCGAATGTCACCCTTGCTACACCCTTTAAAAGCCTTAAAACGCTTTTAGGAACCCTTAGAACTCCTTTAGAAAACCTTAGCATACCCTAGAATAGCCCTAGGGACCCTTATTTATAGTTTAGGAAACTCTACTTACGCATCTCCTTTGAAAAATTTCGAAAACCGCCTCAAATTTACGCAGTCCGCGCAGGATATGCGTAACCCTCGACTAGTCGAGTCAGGGCCTCGACTGGTCCAAGGGCACCCTCGACCGGTCGAGCCTGACCCTCGAATGGTCGAGCATCCCGAATACCCAAAATACATGCTCGCTGGACTTCGAGTCGAGCGAGCTTCGACTGGTCGAGCAACTCCCTTGACCGGTCGAGCAACGCGGTGAATACAAGATTTAAGACACCTTTTGACAACATGCTATTTATTAAAAAAAAAAAAAAATTGCTCTAGCACCCTCACGACACTATAAGTTACATTGATCTCAGTTGTATTTGGATAACTTTGACCATCCAACAAGCTACATCTAAACTGTTCATTAAGCCTAAAACATGTTTCAAGGGCTACCATGTATAAGCAAGACTTCTTGGATGGTCAAATCCATCTTGATTGGGCCATCTTTTGTAGCCGTCTCATGGATAGGATATGATTGTTATGATTGTTTATTAGAAGTGATTCTTTAGAATTATAAGCAATCTACGATGGGAGTTATCAAATACATGGATTGAATTGTTGGTTAGACCTATTTTTGTACAAATGATCATGATTGTCCATATTAGAGGTCATTGATCACATGGGTTATGATCGTTGTATTGTATTGGTGTGATATTTGCATGATACCTCATGAAATTTTTGTTGAACCTAATGGACATTCCATATCAATTAATTGGAGTGTTTAAGTATCCCAATGCAGATAGGAGAACTAAGCACTTGAGCGTCTCTCATGACAGGGGGCTGATGCCCTTTTGTTGTTGGCCCTGCCCGAACAGCTTTTTGTACAGCCTTGTGCTCTTCCTAGATGAAATACAATATTAAGATTTTTTATTTTTTATTTTTTTTATTTTTATTTTTTATTTAATGGTCAACTAAGATGGAATCATTCGGAGAGAAATATGAGACCATTAACATACCTGAGAAATACAGCTAATATAAGGGGTTCTTCCAAATGAAATATTTACATTGAACTCATTAATAACATTTATGAGGGCTCATTTCCACACTTTTTCTCTTCTCCCTCCACAGCCACAGATTTCATTAGCCCAGTCATCATCGACATTGTTTCTCGCTTGTGGGGTCCCACCACTGTACGCATACGATACGTTGTCAACCTCTGTTTGTGCAAACTACTAGTGGAGGTTCTCACTCCCTGCATTACGTGAAGGAATCGGGTTGAATCCACAGCCATCTATTTTGCGGTAAAATCTCAACTATTTCCTGCCAACCATTTTATGATGAATTTATCCTCTCGTAATGGAGAACCTCAGTGATCAAGTACCCACCATTAAATATCCAAAGCCTAATTAATGTTTATATGACATCTAACCTATTAATTAGGTCACACAGTCGTAAATGGAGATAAAATATACATCAGCTTCATCCAAATTTTCATGGCGCCCCAAGTAAAATTTTTATGGTGAGGGTTCAATCACCGCTGGGGTGTAGTCCACTGAGATTTGGATCTCTTTTTGGGGGGCACAACTTTGGTGAATCCCTGACTGTGGGGCCCTCTATGATGTATCTGCCTTACATCTACATTGTCCATCCATTTTGATAGTTCATTTTAGTGCATGATCCCAAAAATATGAAGCACATTCAAACTTGGGGGGGGGGGGGGGGGGGGGGGGGGGGGGGGGGGGAGCACCATAGCTACCATAATACTTATTTCCCATCCAACCTATTGATAAGGTCACATACTTGGATGAAGGGACCATGGAAATATCAGCTTGATCCAAAACTTGTGTGGCCGACAAAAAGTTTTTAATGGTCAATCACCACTGTTTCCTGTTGTGTCGTCTACCTGAGCTGTTTTGACAGATAGATAGTATGCATGTAAGTGCATGTAAGGTACATACATCATGGTAGGCCATCACAAGGCTCCACCTACCATAATGGATCTAGGGTTCCAGTGGAGCTACACCCATTTTTTGGCTTATGTCTAAAATGAGCTGAAAAATGAATGGACAGCGTGAATAAAACACATTAAGTCTATAACACTTTTCAAGGGCTACCATGTATTATAAGTGAGGGTGTTTGTTAACTTTCAAAATTAATACTTAACATGGAATTGAGAAAATGGACATATCAAGAGTTGTTTTTTAACGTTGAAATCAAAAAGCGCTAAGTGATTTTCCGCAATATTTCATTGAATTCTTTCCACGACAAGAGTCGGGCTTAACGGGAATGTGGAATGCGCTCCATAAAATTTTCTATTTTAAAAAAATTTGCTTTCGAAATTACCCCTTTTCAAGTTAATACCATATTTTTTAAATTGTTTGCTAAATAGAAAACTAACTTTTAACATGCAACTTATTCCCCACCATGATTTATATCTTTGATCCACACCGTCCATCAACTTTTTCAGATCATTCTAGAGCATGATCCGAAAAATGATGTATGTGTAAAACTCAAGTGGGCTACACCATAAAAACTAATGGAAATTGAATAAAACTCAAGTTGATCATTAAAAACCTTTTGGGGGTCATAAAAGTTTTGAATCAAGTTGATCTTTGATTTTTCCATTCATCTGGCCTGTATGACCTAATTAACAGATTGTATGTCAAATAAACAGTACAATGGGCCTTTGGAGAATTTTAGTGATGGATATCCAATAACTATTGTCTTCCTGTGGTGTGGTCCACCTGAGATTTATATCCCTCTCAATTTTTTGTGTGAAGCCATAAAATGTTCAGTAAAAATGGATGAACATAATGGACGAAACACATGAAGAAATTGATAAATGTGTGAACTCACTATTTTCATTAAAGAAACAAATCGTATAAATAATACATTGAATCAAAACAGAAAGCAATAATTATATCCTATATTTCAGCAATATTCAAGCTGACCTATTCTTAAGGAATACTAACAGAAAAATATTCGGAGGACTACATTCAAAAATACAATTGCAGTTGGAACTGCTGAAGCTGTTATACACCAGAAATTTTGACTACTTCTATATGCCCCCTCAAGATAGGCCACGAGTAGAGAGGCCAATCTTGTCCCGTAATAGTAGAAACTGAGAAGTAGGCAGTGGCTTGGTGAGAAGATCGGCAAGCTGATCAGCAGAGGAGACATGAGCAACTCGAAGTAGACCAGACTGAACTTGATCTCTGATAAAATGATAATCAACAGCAACATGTTTCATGCGAGAGTGAAAGATAGGATTGGAACTTAATTGGGTAGCACTAACATTATCACAATAGACAACTGGAGAAGTTGATAAGCTAATACTAAGTTCTGAAAGAAGAGAATCAACCCAGCGAAGTTCAGCAGCAGTAGCAGCAACAGAACAATACTCTGCTTCTGTGGATGAGCGAGCAACAGTTTGTTGCTTCTTCGAACTCCAAGAGACAAGGTTCCGGCCAAGGTAAACAAGATAAGCACTGGTGGAAGAATAATCGTCTTTATTACCAGCCCAATCCGCATCAGAAAAGGCATGAAGAGAATCAGAGAAGCCATGAAGAGTGAGGGGAGAATCACGATAGAGAAGGAGCCCCTTGTTTAGTGTGCCACACAAATAGCGTAAGATATGCTTAACAAGGACCCAATGCTCAGTGGTAGGTTGATGCATAAATTGGGCCATTCGATTGACAGCAAAAGAAATGTCTGGGCGTGTTAAGGAAAGATACTGCAGGTTGCCAACTGCTGCACGATATGGTGTGGGGTCGCAAAGAGGTGTACCTGAGGTTAGGGACATGGATACTGAGCTGGTTGGTAAGGGAGTGAGAGCAGGTTTTGTATCATCCATATTGGTTCGTTTGAGTAGGTCTTGAATGTATCTTCTTTGGGAGAGCAGAATGCCAAGACGGTGAGGGACAACTTCAACTCCAAGAAAGTAAGAGAGTGGACCAAGATCTTTTAGAGAAAACCTTTGAGCCAGACAGTCAACAAACTGTGAAACATGAGCATCATTGCTGCCAGTTAGGATAATATCATCAACATACACAAGAAGATACAAGACATGGTTGCTGTTGCGAAGAACAAAGAGAGATGTATCTGAGTGTGAGTTCTTGAAACCAGAAGTGAGCAGAAACTGACGCAACTCGTGATACCAAGCTCGGGGAGCTTGTTTGAGGCCATAGATGGCTTTATGGAGTTTACAGACATAGGAAGGATGATCAGAGTCTACAAAACTTGGTGGTTGAGCCATAAATACATTTTCAGAGAGCCTGCCTTGAAGAAACGCATTATTGACATCCAATTGGCGAAGAGACCAGCCATTACTTACTGCGATACTAAGCACAAGTCTCACTGTGGTAGGCTTGACAACTGGACTGAAAGTTTCATGGTAGTCCACACCCGGTCTTTGATGAAAGCCCTTGGCTACAAGGCGAGCTTTGTACCTGTCAATAGAGCCATCAGAGTTTCTTTTAAGACAGAAAATCCATTTGCAACCAACCAGATTAGAAATGTCTTCAAGGGTAACTAGTTCCCAAGTTCCATTACGAACAAGTGCATCATACTCTTCGGACATAGCTTGACGCCAATTGTGATCTTTGAGAGCTTGGGAGATGGATGTAGGAGCAGTATTTTGGGACGTTGGTTTGTGGGTATGAAGGTTGAGTTTCTGAATTGGTTTGGTGATGTTATTCTTGGCTCGGGTAGTCATGCAGTGTTGAGTGGGAGGTAGGATGGGGATGTGTGGTTCGGTGGTTGTAAGAGAATGTTGAGGAGATGGTTGGCGGGCAAGGGAAGCTTGTTGTGGGAACGGGGCAGCTGGTTGTGAAGTAGTCTCGGGCAGAAGCAGTCCTTGAGAGCTAGCTGCAGATGGAGTGTGGGCTGCCTGCTGGGATGATGTAGGAGTGGAGACAGTAAGGACAGGAGGAATCCAAGTAGATATGGTAGTGGAAATGGGACGTGGAAGAGTGGTGTGCAGTGAGGTGTATGGAAAGATTGATTCAACAAACTGAACATGGCGAGAAACATAAATTTTGGAGGTGGATGGGTCAAGGTATAGATAAGCACTCTGAGATAAAGAGTACCCAAGAAACACACATGGTTTGGAGCTTGGATTAAGTTTGTGTGAGGTATATGGGCGCAGCCAAGGATAACAAAAACAGCCAAAAACTTTTAGTCTAGAGTAATTGGGATTTTTGTGAAAAATTAATTCAAAGGGGGAGGACAGATTGAGAGTGGTGGTTGGAAGCCTGTTAATGAGGTAGACAACAGTAGCAAAGGCATGAGGCCAGAAGGTGATTGGAAGTGAAGTGTGAGAGAGTAGGGTGAGGCCAGTTTCAACGATATATATGGCGGTATCTCCTTTCAGAGTAGCCATTGTGTTCAGGTGTATGTGGTGGAGTAGTGAAGTGGGAAATGCCATGGAGGGAGAGATAATCTTTGAGGACCATATATTCGCCTCCATTATTAGAGTAGAGAGTGATAATTTTTTTAGAGAAATAATTTTCCACAATGGCTTTGAAACGTTTGAAAACTTCTTGAGCTTCAGATTTTTTTTTTTTTGAGGGGGTATAACCAAATGTATTTTGTGAAGTGATCAACAAAAATAACATAATATGTGAAACCATCTTGTGACAAAATAGGAGAAGTCCATACATCAGAAAAAATTATTTCAAGAGGATTTGTAGAGTGAAGAGATGAAATGGAGAAAGGAAGCTTATGACTTTTATTGCTAAGACAAGCATTACATGAGAATTCTTTTGGTAAAGGTGCAGGAAAATCTAATTGATAATTAGACATAATGTGTTTTAAAATGGGAAAAGCGGGATGGCCTAAGCGATGATGCCAATTTGATGATGTGGTTTTGACATGAGAGAAGGCTAAAATTGGGGAAGAGGCGGGTTGTGCAGCTGGCCACTCATACACACCATCCTTAGTGTTGCCCATCAAAAGGAGTGCCCCCGTACGAAGATCCTTCACATGAAAAGAAGAGGGTAAAAATTCAACAGAGACATTATTAGAGATGCAAAATTAAGAGATAGAAATTAAGTTCTTTTTCATAGTTGGCACACAAAGAACATCATCCAAGGTAAAAGTGGTGGTTGATGATGGAAGAGAAGCAAAACCAGTGTGAGAGATGAGTAAACCTGTACCATCACCAATCATAACATCATCTGATCCAGTGTATGGTGCATGAAGAGACAGGTTGTTTAAGTCAGTAGTGACATGATGAGAGGCTCCACTGTCTAGCAGCCATGATGGATTATTGGTGGTGGTATTAGCAGCATAGTGAGCCCGTGGCTGCCAAGAGGTGGAAGAGGTAGCTGGTGGTGTAGCACTTGTAGTGGATGATTGTATTGGTACAAGCTGGAAGGATGGACATCGCTTGGCAGTGTGACCTTGAATGCCACAGATTTGGCAAAACCCCTGGTATGGACGAGGTGGAGGTCGGTTGGTGCGAGGTGGAGTTCCTGGGTTGGTGGCCATAGGAGGGCGGGCAGGGTAGGTTGCAGGTGGACGCCAACCTGTGTTACCTGGAGAGTATGAGTGGTTGGGATGCCAGTTGGTGTTGGTGTTGGTCCTATGTGGCCTCCAGTTGGTGTTCATAGGATTGTTTCTGTTTATGGGATTAGCAGTAATAGGAAGATTTATTTCAGATTTTGTGTTGGCTGAGAGAGAGGCTTCAAAGGATAAGAGTTTCTCATGGAGTTCATCAAATGATATAGAGGTGTCACGGGCTTGAACAGCACGGACAAGTTTTTTGTGCTCATCACCTAGTCCATCCAAGATCTTCTCTGTAAGGTCTTCTTCCTCCATTGGGGCGCCTAGGATGGCCAATTCATCTGTACGTGCTTTGACAGAGTGCAGAAAATCAGTTACTGTCATAGTGCCTTTACTGGGATTTTTGAGAAGATTTTTGACTTGTTTGATGCGACCACGAGATGGTTTGGCATAGGTATTTGCTAGAATAGTCCATGCTTCACAAGAGGTTTTCGTACGAGCAATGAATGAGATGATTGTGGGTGAGAGAGAGCCAATGAGAGCATTCAAAATCAGTTGATCTTGGCGAATCCAGAGGGTGTAGGCAGGATTTGGTGTGGCAACATTGTTTGTTGTTAGAGTTTTGGGTGAACAAGGTTTGGATCCATCAATGTATCCAAGGAGATCATAGCCAATGAACAGTGTTTCAAATTGGATTTTCCACGAGAGATAGTTGGAGGAGGTAAGTTTGAGAGGAGCTTGTGCAGCTGTGTTGATTGTGAGGAGTTGAGATTCATTGGTGGTGGGTAGAATGGGTGTACCATTTGGAGTAGTCATGACGGTATGGGAAGGGGGGAAAGGGAGAGAGAAAAAATAAAAATAAAAATAGCAGCAGTGAAGGAGGAGCTGCTCTGATACCATGAAGAAATTGATAAATGTGTGAACTCACTATTTTCATTAAAGAAACAAATCGTATAAATAATACATTGAATCAAAACAGAAAGCAATAACTATATCCTATACTTCAGCAATATTCAAGCTGACCTATTCTTAAGGAATACTAACAGAAAAATATTCGGAGGACTACATTCAAAAATACAATTGCAGTTGGAACTGCTGAAGCTGTTATACACCAGAAATTTTGACTACTTCTATAACACATATATCATGATGGGCCCAGAGAGCACCGACCACCACCCACGGGATTGGTGGCAACCACGGGGTTACTGGCAGGGGGAGTAGATACTTGTCTTGGGAAGACGAGCGCTTACGCTCAGAGCTCCCGAGTTGTGCAAATGGTTCAAAGGAGATCAAAGTTACATGGGCCCACGATGATGTATTTATTATATCCACACTGTTCATCCATTTTTCGAGATCATTTTAAAGCATCAGGCAAAAAATGAATTATATCCAAAGTTCAAATGGACAACACCAAAAATAACAGCGGGATAATGATTTTCAACGTTAAAAAATTCCTAGGGCCCACCATAATGTTTATTTTCCATCCAATCTATTCATACGGTGGCAAATACAAAAAGTAAATTTCATATTTATCAGAAACTTCCGTGGCCACCAAAAGAATTTCAATAGTAGACCTTCAATTCCTCACTGCTTTTTGCAGTGTGGTACACTTGACTTTAGATCCGCCCTACTTTTCTGCTCAAGCCTTAAGACGAGCTCGACGGTTTGGATATAACACAGTTTATGATGTGACCCACGGAACTTGTTGACGTCAATACACCAGCTACATATCTGGTGTGTGGTACGCCAGCCAATCCGCTTCTGTCGAGATCGGAAATGGCGGCTGAAGTGACGTCACCAAGTTAAGTGGGACCCACCATGATGTATGTGTTGTATCAACACCGCCATCCATTTAGTGATATAAATTTAGGGTATGAGCCAAATAACGAGTTAGATCCAAAGCTCGAGTAGACCCCACAACAGAAAACAGTAGAGAGAGAGAGTTCTTTCATACATTCTAACCGTTCATATGGTTATCGTGGTGTGGCCCACATGAGTTTTATATCTGCCTGATTTTTGTATTTCTGTCTTGGTGTGATTACTCCTCAAAAAAGCTGTGGAAATTAGAAACTCCAAAAATAATCATAGCTTAGTGAGAGCTTTCATGCATTCTAACCATCGCATTATCTGTCTCCGTAGCGATGGAAATCTTCACAGCGGCGGAAATCTTCACCGGAGTCATCACCATTATTTCTTGCTTGCGGAGTTCCACCAACCTATCCAATTGTTACATCATAAACCTCCAACAAAATGTCGATTCCCTGAAGGAAGCCATGAACGAATTGAAATCTGTACAGAATGATGTGAAGAAAAAGGTCGACGAAGCCGAACAGCAGCTGTTCGAATGCAGGGACAATGTTCAACGGTGGCTACAAAAAGTTGAAGACACCGAAAGAGAAGTGAATGAGATGATACAAGCTTTTCTGCAAATGAGGAGGTGTTTTGGGAGTTTCCGACCCAATCTCTGGTCGGGCTACAAGCTCGGCAAGAGAGTGGCGAAGAAGCTGGAAGATGTATCTAAGTTGAAGAACAAAGGTGAGTCCTTCAGTGAGGTGGCGGACAGGCCGCTTCCCGATGCCATTGAAGAGATTTTTTTATTTTTATTTTATATTTTTTTATTTTTTTATTTTTCTTTTATTATTTTTATTTTATTTTTCTTTTAAGAAAAATATCCTTCTGTATTGATGATATAAAAACAGGGATATGCACATTCGGGAGGGGGCAGACCAAAATAACGGCCCCCACCTATCTTATCTGACATCTACAATCCACAACTATACTACTCTGCTGCGACACCAAAAGGAGCAGAAAAAAAAAAAAAACAAACAAACAGCCGGCCACTGCAGATAAGCAGGCCAACTGAAACCAAGAAAACGCATGTATCAGCCCCCTCAGAGGAGCCAAAACCGACCAACTCTGTGATTGCCCAAAGCTGGCAAAACCAAAACTGAGATGAACCGTCCCCCTTGTTGGATACGGTGGAGGATTTTGCAAATCCAGAACCGTGTGAAGGGTGCGTGTGCTAGCTGTGCATGCTAGCTGTAAGATTTTTCTAGCTGTGAGATTTTTCTAAGTTTAGAATATTAGAAGATAAACAGTAGATTTTTCCTTTGAATTTTTTCTTTCTTTAGATGCCCCTAGGATGAATCTAGACAGGGATAAATTAGTAATTTCATAGTATAAGAAAGCCTATAAAGGCAGTAATGTAATTCGTTTCTATTCATAGGAAAATACAGCAGCAGTTCATATCTTTCTCTTTTCAGTCTGTTATTCTACGGTGGCTGCAGCCACACATCGGCAAGTAGTTGGGATACAAACCCAACAAAGTGGTATCAGAGCAGCATTCGATCATTGGGCCTCATCAGCAAAAGACAGGTCCTGCTATACTCCCTGTTTTCAAAAATCAAATTGCAGCCGTGAGAAAGAGGTCCTGCTGCCTGTTGCACTCCCTGTTTTTTCAAAAAAAAAAATCTGTTTTCAAAATCAGATCCTAAAGCTGTTTTTTCAAAAAGCTGTTTTTCAACACCTGTTTTTCAAAAGCCGTGAGAAGGAGGTTTGCAAATCTGTTTTTTTTTAAAAAAATCAGATTTCAAAAAAATCTGTTTTCAAAAATCAGATTAGAAGGAGGTTTGCAAATCTGTTTTTTTTAAAAAAATCAGATTTCAAAAAAATCTGTTTTCAAAAATCAGATTGCAGCAGAGCAGAAAAATCTGTTTTAAAAAAATCAGATTTCGAAAAATCTGTTTTCCAAAAATCAGATTGCAGCAAACAATCTGTTTCAAAAAAAAAAAAAAAAATCAGAGATTGAAATTTTTTTCAAAAAATCAGATTTCAGCACAAAAAAAAAAAAAAAAAAAAAAAAAAAAAAAAAAAAAAAAAAAAAAAAATCTCTTCTTCTAGTCCATCCTTTTTTTTAAAAAAAAGAAAAAAATGGCTAGCACAATCCAGCCGCAGGTTCCTAAGTTGTCAAAGGACAACTATGAAAAATGGTGCATCCAAATGAAGGCATTGTTCGGGTCGCAAGAACTATGGGAGATCGTCACCGATGGGTATGAAGAACCCACTATGGAAGAAGAAACCGCCTTCACCAACGAAGAAAAGACTGCCCTAAAAAATCAAAGGAAGAGAGACAATAAGGCTTTGTTTCTCCTCTATCAAGGGTTGGATGAATCCACCTTCGAAAAGATTGCCGAAGCAACATCAAGCAAGCAAGCATGGGATACCCTTGGCACCATCTTCAAGGGTGTAGATCGAGTGAAGCGGGTTCGCCTTCAAACATTAAGAGCCGAGTTCGAAGCGACTCACATGAAGGAAGGTGAGAATGTTACTGATTATTTTTCGCGTTTGCTTGTAACTGTTAATAATTTGAAAAGAAATGGTGAAAAGATTGAAGATGTCCGAGTTATTGAAAAGATACTTTGATCCCTCACAACCAAGTTTGAGCATGTGGTTGTGGCGATCGAAGAATCAAAAGATATTGAGAAACTCTCCATTGAGGAGTTGATGAGATCGTTGCAAGTTCATGAGCAACGAATGCAGAAGAATATCAGTTCCATGCCAATGGAACAAGCTTTGGAGTCAAGATTGACTCTGAATGATAATAATGGTGGATGTGGAAGTTCACAACGTGGTGGACGTTTTGCTAACAATCGCACAAGAGGCAGAGGGCGCGGATACCAACAAAGTCATGGCCAAAACCAGCAGAAAAATACCAATTTCCGTGGAAGAGGAAATGGTAGAGGCAGATCGATGCGTGGACGAGGAAGTACAAAGAACATCCAGTGCTATAATTGCAACAAGCTTGGCCATTATGCATCTGATTGTTGGAGCAAGCCGATGAATCAAGACGAGCGATCCAACTATGCTGAAGCATCAGGACATGAACAAGAAAGCTCCACACTTCTCCTTGCACAAGAGAAAGGTAGTGATCAGCAGGACGTATGGTATCTTGACACAGGTGCAAGTAATTACATGTGCGGCGACAAGAAACTCTTTGTGGAACTCACAGAAGGAGTTCATGGCGATGTAACGTTTGGAGACTCATCAAAAACGCCAGTGAAAGGTAAAGGTAAAATCAAAATCTTTCAGAAGAATGGTGTTCCAAACTATATTTCCAATGTGTACTACGTGCCCAACATGAAAAGTAACATACTGAGTCTCGGACAACTCCTCGAAAAAGGGTATGTCATACACATGGAGAACTCTTCTCTTTCTATAAGAGATATGCATGGACGTTTGATTGTAAAAGTCCAGATGACGAAGAATCGTATGTTTCCTCTCCATATAAACACAATGCTTGAGAAGTGTTTGTATGGAAAAGCAAAAAATGATTCCTGGATGTGGCATCTTCGCTTTGGCTATCTAAACTTCAGTGGCTTAAAACTTCTGTCCTCATCAAGCATGGTGCATGGCTTGCCTACCATTGAAGCTTCAGAACATGTGTGTGAGGCGTGCACACTTGGGAAACAACAAAGAAACTCCTTTCCGAGTGGAGTATCCCGAAGAGCAAGAGAACCGTTGCAGTTGGTTCACACTGACATCTGTGGACCATTAGAGCCAATCTCTCTTGGAGGTAATAAATACTTTATTACCTTCATTGACGATTTCAGTAGAAAATTGTGGGTGTATGTAATTAAAGAGAAGTCTGCTGCTTTTACTATTTTTAAAATTTTTAAGGCCCTTGTTGAAAAAGAAAGTGGTCTTAAAATCAAAACTCTCCGATCTGACAGAGGTGGGGAGTACACCTCAAATGTTTTTCGAGAATATTGCAGGGAACATGGCATTAAGCAACAACACACTGCAGCGTACACGCCACAACAAAATGGAATTGCAGAACGGAAGAACCGCACCATCCTCGACATGACGAGGACCATGCTGAAGGAGAAAAGTCTGCCAAAGAATTTCTGGGCAGAGGCAGTTGCATGTACTGCCTATCTGCTCAATAGGTGTCCGACCAAGAGTGTCAGATTCCAGACACCGCAGGAAGCATGGAGTGGATACAAGCCGAGCGTGGCGCACCTTAAGATCTTTGGGTGTGTCGCCTACGCTCAAGTTCCAGAAGCGAGAAGGAAAAAGCTTGATGATCGTGGCGAGAAGTGCATCTTCATCGGCTACAGCGAAGAGTCAAAGGCATACAAGCTCTACAACCCATGAACCAATAAGTTGGTGGTAAGTAGAGATGTAGTGTTCTGCGAGGAAGAATCGTGGAAGTGGAGCCAGGAAGATTCGGCCAAAGAAAGTCAGGTTGCGGTCGAAGAATATGAAGAAGAGCGACATGAGAAGCAAGCGCAGACACCCACATCACCCCCTTCGGATCGCAGAAGTCCAGGAGTACGCTCCATCTCGCCTGGAAGTACTTCATCAAATCAGAATTCATCCAGCACATCTTCATCCAATTCTTCTTCACCCTTGGCTCCTATTAAAATGAGAAGCCTCAACGACATCTATGCAGAAACTGATGAAGTGAATTTACTCTGCCTGTATGCGGACCACGAGCCTCTGACATTCGAGGAGGCTGTGAATGAAGAATGTTGGATAAAGGCTATGGAAGAAGAGATTCATGCCATCAAGAAGAATCAAACATGGGACTTGACCTCACTCCCTAAAAGCCAGAAGACCATTGGTCTCAAATGGGTGTACAAAATCAAGCGGAATGTCGATGGTAAGATCGAACGATATAAAGCAAGGCTCGTAGCAAAAGGATACAAACAGAAATATGGCGTAGACTATGAAGAAGTTTTCGCCCCAGTTGCTCGCCTTGACACTGTAAGAATGATAATCTCCCTTGCAGCTCATCACAGTTGGATGATTTACCAACTAGATGTGAAATCTGCATTCTTAAATGGGGTACTTGAAGAAGAAGTATACGTTGACCAGCCTGAAGGCTTTGTCATGCAAGGGGAGGAACACAAGATGTATCGGCTGAAGAAAGCCCTATATGGGTTGAAGCAAGCTCCTCGTGCTTGGAATGCACGGATCGACGGTTATCTTCAAGAGAATGGTTTCATCAAATGTCCATATGAGCATGCCGTCTACACAAAGAAGAATGCCCATGGTGATATGCTTATAGCTTGTTTATATGTTGATGATCTGTTGTTCACTGGGAACAGCCAGACGATGTTTGAAGAATTCAAGCAGGCTATGTTCAATGAATTCGAGATGACTGATGGTGGATTGATGTCTTTCTTCTTGGGCATTGAGGTGAAGCAACAAGTTAGCGGCATTCACATATCCCAGAAGAAGTACACAAAGGAACTTCTTGAGAAGTTTCAGATGGTCGACTGTAAAGCCGTAAATACACCTGTTACAACAAGCCTGAAGCTTACAAAAGATGGAGAAGGAAGAAACGTCGACTCAACCCTATTCAAGAGCCTAATCGGAAGCTTAAGGTACCTCACAATCATAAGGCCAGATATCGTCTACAGTGTTGGGCTTCTAAGCAGGTACATGGAAGCACCAAAAGAATCACATTGGCTAGCTGCAAAAAAAATCCTTAGGTACATTAAAGGAACAATGGAATTCGGTCTCTTTTATCCGTACAATGATTAGGCGATACTATATGGATACTCTGATAGTGATTGGGGTGGTGACCAAGATGAAAGAAAAAGCACCACAGGCTATGTTTTCTATCTTGGGTCAACAGCATTCACATGGAATTCGAAGAAGCAGAGTGTAGTCGCCCTGTCCACATGTGAAGTAGAGTACATGGCAGCATCATCCACCGTCTGTGAAGGAATTTGGTTGAGAAATCTGCTAAAGGAGCTGAAGCATCCGCAGGAAGAATCCACAGTCATATATGTGGATAACAAGTCGGCAATCGAGTTAGCCAAAAATCCGGTGCAGCATGGAGGAAGTAAACACATTGATACCTGATACCATTTTCTAAGAGATCATGTGAAGCAGAAAACGATGAAATTAGAGTATTGTCATACTACGGAACAGGTGGCGGATATTTTCACAAAGGCATTGCCGACAGATGCATTCAAACGACTAAGAACGATGCCCGGAATAAAGCCGGTTTTGATTTGAAGGGGAGTGTTGGATACGGTGGAGGATTTTGCAAATCCAAAACCGTGTGAAGGGTGCGTGTGCTAGCTGTGCATGCTAGCTGTAAGATTTTTCTAGCTGTGAGATTTTTCTAAGTTTAGAATATTAGAAGATAAACAGTAGATTTTTCCTTTGGATTTTTTCTTTCTTTAGATGCCCCTAGGATGAATCTAGACAGGGATAAATTAGTAATTTCATAGTATAAGAAAGCCTATAAAGGCAGCAATGTAATTCGTTTCTATTCATTGGAAAATACAGCAGCATTTCATATCTTTCTCTTTTCAGTCTGTTATTCTACGGTGGCTGCAGCCACACATCGGCAAGTAGTTGGGATACAAACCCAACACCCCTCCCAGCCGGAACATCCTCTGTACAGGCCAGCAGGAGGATTGCCACAGCCCCCAAATAGGGCAGCTGCAGGAAAAACAGAGCAAGACCTGCCAAAATAGGAGATGAGACAACGTTATCTGAAAAACAGCAGCAGCCAGTTCAGCCACAACCCCAAGAGGAGACTAGAGCCTGATTTATCTGGGAAACCTGACAGCTCCGAGCCCCACCTTATCTAGGAAGAGGAGACCCCTCACCTGAGTTGGAAGCTCCCCAAGTTCCAAAAGAAAGCGTTAGCTTGGGAGTCGCTACCCCGGCGAGCCATATAATCGACCGGACCATTTCCTTCCCTAAGGATGTGCACAAAACGAACCTGGCCTGAGATCTTCAATCTTTGGATTCTGGCCATCCAATATCCCCATTTCCAGCTCGGGCAACTCTGCCGTTTAAAAAATCTAACACTGCTTAATGCCATTGAAGAGATGCCTAGCACATCAGCTGTGGGCAGTGACTTGGTGTTGGAGAAGGTTCTAAACTGGATTGGCAAAGGGAAAGGGGGAGTAATTGGAATATATGGAATGGGGGGAGTGGGGAAAACAACCCTCCTGAATGATATCAATAACCAATTCCTTAAAAGAAATGATGATTTCCATGTTGTGATTTGGGTGGTGGTGTCTAAAGAATTAAATGTGGGAAAGATTCAGATGGATATTGGCAAGCGATTGGGCTTGCCTTGGGCAGAGAATGAAAGCTACAGCGAGACACGGGCTCATGACATTCGCAAGGTCTTGAGCAGTAAGAAATTCATGCTGTTGTTGGATGATATTTGGGAACGGTTGGATTTAGAAATGGTCGGAATTCCTCATCCAAGCAGCCAAAACATGAGCAAGGTCGTTTTCACTACACGATTTGAGGACATCTGTGGCCACATGACTGCCGACAAGAAGATCAAAGTAGAATGTCTCCCAGAGCAAGACGCAATGGATCTATTTCTACGGAATGTTGGTGAAGAGGCCATGAAATCAGATCCAGAGATACCGAACCTTGCCAAGAGCGTTGCTAAAGAGTGCAAGGGTCTGCCCCTTGCGCTCATCACCATCGGCCGGGCCATGGCATACAAGAAGACACCACAGGAATGGAAGCATGCAATATCAGTTCTTAGCACGAGCAAGCCACCATCAGAGATATCAGGTATGGATGATGAAATGCTTTTGCGTTTGAAATTCAGTTATGATAATCTCGGTGGTGATACGATTAAATCATGTTTCCTGTACTGAGCACTGTTTCCGGAGGACTACTCCATTCGGAAAGAAGAACTTATAGATTACTGGATAGGCGAAGGATTCTTAGATGGGTGGGATGATGATCTTGATGAAACCCATAACAAGGGACATGATATCATTGGAAGATTAAAGGCTGCATGCTTGTTGGAGAGTGGTTCTGATGAAAAAAGAGAGGTAAAGTTGCGTGACGTGATTCGTGATCTGGCATTATGGATAGCTTCTGAGTGCGGGAAGAAGAAGAAGAGGTTTTTGGTGACAGCCGGCGTGGGACTGAGGCATGCACCAGAGGTTGAAAGGTACTGGAAGGAGGCCGAGAGGATATCTCTAATGAATAATGACATAAAAGAAGTAGCAGAGACACCTCAATGCCCCAACCTCTTAACCTTGCTGCTCCAAAGGAATCGGGATTTTGGAAAGGTCCACACTGATTTTTTTCAGTTCATGCCTCTTCTTAGGGTCTTGGATCTGTCATTTTCATCCATAGTAGAGCTTCCTGCAGCGATTGGTAACTTGGCAGAGCTACGGTATCTCAATCTATCTAGCACGCAGATCACATCATTGCCTGAAGAGATAGGAAATCTGGTGAAGCTGAAGCACTTGGACTTGGACTATACAAGTTTGCACACAAATATTCCTCAAGGAGCAATCTCCAGGCTTTCTGAGTTAAGAGTGCTGAAACTAATTGGAAGTAATATTATGTGGGAAGAAGGGAGTGAGGGATTAAAAATGAGTGATTTAGAAGGCCTGGAACGTTTAAACCATCTTAATCTCACCTTATCAAATGTGCATGCTATTGAAAGGTTGCTCTGCTCTAGCAAGCTACGGAACGTGACTCGGGATCTATATCTGAGCAGATATGAGGATCTGACTGTCTCCAACCAACTATCATCCCTTTTTACTGCAATGAAAAGTCTTCAACGGCTTACTTTTTACGGCTGCAATGGGCTGGTGGAGGTGACAATTAGTGCGGATGGGAAGAAGGATGACGATTATCCTGTTTCGAGCCTAGAATGGCTCAGCCTTCATAATCTCCCCAACTTAAATTGCATTCGGGTGGGCCGCGGATGCTTCAGAAACCTTCACACCAATTCGATTTGGCTGTGTTCCAAGTTGAAGAAAATTTATGGTTTACTCCAACTTGAAAGTCTTGAAACAATTTATATAAATGGTTGCGATGAGCTAGAAGAAGTAATAGGTACGGTCGTTCCTGATGATGAAGTTGGAGATATAGGGCTAATGCAACTAAAACGTATATCACTCTGGTACCTTTCAGAACTAACAAGCATCTGTAGCTATGCACTGCATTTTCCTTCCTTGGAGGAAATTGTCGTCCTGATGTAAAATGGAAGAAGAAACTACAGCGTTGGACTGAAAAACTACATATTCATTGATAAAGAAATGGCCATTATGTAGGCTAAAAACCAGATGGTTACAAGCATAAAAATAGGCACCACTAACATCATGCTAAACAACACCACTAACATCATGCTAAACAACTCCTACAAACTACGCAACAAACAACAATCAACTAATGAATTCCTAAAGACTAGGACAACCCAAATCATCACATTCCAACATGCTGCAACTGATTTATTTAACACGTCCATGGTTGCCCAAAGTTGAAAAAGCTCCCTCTTTCTCTCCATAACGCACACAATTCCCTAAGGAAGATACGTGGTAGGAAAGAATGGTGGGACAATTTAGAGTGGGAAGAAGATGGCATCGAGTCTAATTTTCTTCCTTTTTTCGATGAAGTGTCAACGTAGAAATACTTTTTAATAGTTATTTCTTAGGATGTTAGAGTAATTTTAGAAAGGAGTCTGAATTTTTGTTCGATCAAGTGTGCTACGTATTTTTTATGAGTTTAATATGTAATATTAGAATAATTTCTTATGTTGGTGATTCTACGCATGAGGTGTACTATAACTCTTGAGCATTGATTACGCCTGTTTTGTGTGTACGTACAAGTGAGGTAATGTAGAGGCCAAGGAGCAAGTGCAATATCCAAGCCCACCCATAAGAAAAGATGCGACCATGTAGATTTCTTAGGCCTCATCTAATCGGTCAACTTATTTCAAGCCAGGATGCTTTAGGCTCCCGACGCTATGTTCTGTCGAGAGGGAAGCTATCTGCTGATGCTGTTTTTGGGTTATATTTGTAGTTTGTGTTTTCTTTTTTGGTGACAAGGCCCTATTTGTGTTGACCTACCATAGTAAAGAACAAGCAACTGCGCATTTTATTCCAACTATGCATTTACTTTGGGTCCCACTTGATGAGTGGATTGGCCTGATTCTTGTGTTAGGTGGTCGGTACTCTGTGGGGCTACTATGATGTATATGTTTCATCCATTTTCACGTATCATTTTATGGCTTGATCCCAAAAATGAGAGGGATATAAATCTCAGGTGGACCACACCACATGAAAACAATAGTGATTGGATATCCACCATTAAAATCCTCCTAAGGCCCACCATACTGTTTATTTGACATCCAATCAGTTGATTAGGTCATACAGGCCCAGATGAGCTTGATCCAAAACTTTTATGGCCCCCAAAATGTTTTTAATGGTCGACCCTCATTCAACACTGTTTCTTGTAATGTGGTCCACTTGAGATTAGGATATACCTCATTTTTGGACTCATACCGTAAAATGATCTGTAAAAATAGATAGACGGCATGGATGAAATACATACATCATGGTGGGGCCCACATAGCACCGACCATCAGCCATTGGCTGGTGTACGGGGGAGTAGCCAATCCGTTTCCCTCGCAGCAGACGTGTATCGCAGTAGTTTCGCAAACAGGGCCCACGTTGGTAGTGTCTGCTACTGGAAAAGCTATGCGGCCATGTATGAGTTTTATAGACTCTATCCATCCATTTTTTTTTTACCCCATCCGAGGGCATGAGCCAAAAATTGGAGGCAAATTAAAATCTCAGGTGGACCACGCCATAAAAAATTAACAAAAAAAAAAAAGTCCTAATTGAATGCACACCATTAAAAACTTCCTAAGGGTCCACTGTAATGTTTATATGCCATTCAACCTATTAATTAGGTCTCATAGACCTAGACGGGGATAAAATATACATCAGCTTCATCCAAAACTTTCATAGCATCTCAAGTAAATTTTTAATGGTGAGAGTTCAATCACTGCTGGGGTGCGGTCCGCTGAGATTTGGATCTCTTTAATGTATCAATTGAAGTAGAAAAATTATGGGAAATTTACGACTGTGGACCCCACCTTTTATCCAGTGGTTTTTACGAAGTAATACAAACTTAACATACACAGTTGGACCTCTTCGTACAGGCACCGAATTTGAGGACGAAAATACCCCCGCCTTCCTCTGGCTGGCGTGTAGAAACGAGCGCTGACGGACAGTCCGACGTGGGGAACGCAGGTGGGGCCCACTGTGATGTTTATGAGAAATCCTCTCCGTCAAAGTTCATTCACAGGGTTACAAAGACCTGGATGAAGAGGAAAAACAAATTTTATAATGACCCAAAACTTCTGTAACCCCTGAAAGGGTTTCAATGCTAGACGTTCAATTTCCCACTGCCTTTTACAGTGTGGTCCACTTGATAGCTAGATCTATCTTATTTTTCACATCAAGCCTTAATACAAGTTCGCCAAATAGATGGACGGTTTGAATATAACACATACCTCATAATGGGACCCACAAAAATTGGTGGGGATTACAAGGAAGAAAAAGAAGAAGAAAAAAAAAAAACATGCCAGCGAGTTGGGACCGGGTTGGGACCCGGTCAACCGGGTCAGAGAAAAAACCACGGCCAGTAAGTTGGGGTCGACCGGGTTGGGACCCGGTCGACCGGGTCAGAGCTTGGCCTATCGCTACGGATTATAACCGTAGCCATAGCTGTAGTGCTATGCACTTTTTTCTCTTTTATTTATTTATTTATTTATTTATTTATTTATTTTACATGGAGAACATTCTCCCCTTTACATTTTTCTATAATACATAATTATGTAAATATGTATATATAAGTATATAAAAATATTTTTCTATCTTTTAATTCATTTCTTTGTCTATTTATTTAACAAGCATATCTCCTAAACTAGAATGATTTACTTAACTTACCATATATGATTTTGGGGTAGGAGAAGCTAATTTAGCCAACCAACCTATTTATTTTCCAAGATTCCATCGAGTCGATGGTCAAAAATCTATTTCATTCAGCTCGTAATCAATTTCAATCAACATCGATGGTTCGGGTTGGTGCTCAACCCTAACCCAACCCAAGGTTCCTATACTTAAACCTTGACCCAACCCAACCCAAGAGGGCTCGACGGGTTGATTGGGTTGATCGGGTGTATATGTGCTAATATTTTCGTTATTACATTAGTTTATTATATTTCAATATAAGACTTATTTTTTGTATCTATGATTTTATTAATTATATATGTGATTATTCATTATAAAGAACTTCATTTTTTTCTTTAAAAAACCAAGCTAAAATATAGGATTACTCCTTTAAAAAGTCATGTAGCACAACACGCAATCTATTTGGGAGAGAGAAATCCAGCATATCTTGTTAGCGTGAATCCTTGGAAATGACGTGGACAAATGAGACCCAACATCACTAGTGTACTTTCTACACAAACAATCCACACTCAATTATAATCTATAAGTAACTAATATATTGATCGGGTTCGGGTTCGGGTTGGGTTGGGTCGGGCAACCTCAGGCCTCAACCCAAGCCCAACCTAAGTTTTATCGGGTTGGTGTTTGTATAGCCCAAGCTCGAGATCAGACCCGATATATCCTACCCGAGCCTAACCCAATGTCAGGTCGGTCGGGTTGAACCCGCCCAACTTTCAGCCGTACATGAAATTGAGCGAGGCAAACATGAAAATGAGCCGTTTTTCATTTTGCCCCGCCGATTTTCTAGTTTGCCTCACCGTTTTTCATGCTTGCCCCGCCAATTTTCTAATTTGCCCCGCCATTTTTCATGCTTGCCCCGCCAATTTTCTAGTTTGCCCCGCCATTTTTCTTGCTTGCCCCGCCGATTTTCTAGTTTGCCCCGCCATTTTTCATGCTTGCCCCTCCATTTTTCATGTTTGCCCCGCCGATTTTCTAGTTTTTCTAGTTTGCCCCGCTGTTTTTCATGCTTGCCCCGCCGATTTTCTAGTTTGCCTCGCCGTTTTTCTTACTTGCCCCGCCGATTTTCTAGTTTGCCCTGCCGTTTTTCATGCTTGCCCCGCTGATTTTCTAGTTTGCCCCGCCGTTTTTCATGCTTGCCCCGCCGATTTTCTAGTTTGCCCCGCCGTTTTTCATGCTTGCCCCGCCGATTTTCTAGTTTGCTCCGCCGTTTTTCATGCTTGCCCCGCCGATTTTCTAGTTTGCCCCGCCGTTTTCTAGTTTGCCCCGCCGATTTTCTAGTTTGCCCCGCCATTTTTGCCCCGCCATTTTCTAGTTTGCCCCATCGTTTTCTAGTTTGCCTCGCTGATTTTCTAGGCTACGGATATGGCTACGGTTATAATCCGTAGCTATAGATTCTTTTTTCTTATTTATTTATTTATTATTATTATTTTTTTACTGTTGTAATCCCACGCCTTTTGTGAGTCCCATCATGAAGTCTGTGTTATATCCAAACCGTCCATTGATTTGGCGAGCTCATATTAAGCTTGAGACGTAAAATAAGACCGATCTATCAAGTGGTGGGCCCTACAAAATTTTTAACAGTGAAAATCAGTTTTCGCGCTGCTCTTTGTGGTGTGGTCCATTTGATCTGGAAATGATTTTTTTTTTTGGATAATGCTCCGAAATGATCTCTAAATATGGATAAACGTTGTGGATATAATAAATACATAGTTGTGGGGCCATGTAACTTTGATCTCTTTTGAGCCATTCGTACAACTCTTGGTTGCAGGAGCGTCAGCGCTCGTCTTTGAAAGGGAAGGGTATTTTCATCCTCAAATTTGCTGTCCGTATGCGCAGGTCTAAGTTGCAAACCAAGGTTTGTCTTCTTTCATAAAAAAAACAGCTGGATAAAAGGTGGGGTCCATAGTCCTAAATTTCTCTTCCTGTAATGTGGTACACTTGAGATTTGGATATACCTTGTTTTTGGTCTCATACCATAAAATGATCTGGAAAAATATATGGACGGCATGGATGAAAAGCCTACACTTGTAATATAAAGGGACACACTTGTAACAGGTAACAGGACACTTCAACCTAATACAAGTCAAGCTCAAATCCTGGGCATACATATATTGTTCCAAACTCAAACCATGAGCCCATCTTTAGACGGGGCAGGGCCTCAAATTAAGGAAGTTTGAAAAATTGGTAAACTGAAATATGAGCGGGGCAAACAAGAAAAACAACGGGGCAAACTAGAAAAACAGCAGGGCAAACTAGAAAAACAGCAGGGCAAACTAGAAAAATAACGGGGCAAACTGAAATATGAGCGGGGTAAACTAGAAAAACAACGGGGCAGACTAGAAAAACAGCGGGGTAAACTGAAATATGAGCAGGGCAAACTGAAATATGAGCGGGACAAACTATTTGATTTTGATGATGAATTTAGAACTTTGAACATCTTTTCTTTGAGAGTAATGATCTCCTACGACCAGTTGTTAGATAGCTTACAATACAGTCCATCTAACCTGTAAACTTATCATCTGCCTGGGACATGAGGGCCATGCTAAATGTGGGACTCACCTCGAAGAATCATTTGGTGAAAAAACCAGGCCATTGTGCATGAAAAAAATAGAGAGTTTAAATCAGAGATGCTGATGGTGTACTTCCAAGGAGTGTAGATTGTTACTTATAAATCAGAGTGTTTGAAAAAAACCCAATCAATATATTAGTTACTTATAAATTATAATTGAGTGTAGATTGTTTGTGTAGAAGGTACACTAGTGATGTCGGGTCTCATTTGTCCACGTTATTTTCAAGGACTCAAGCTAACAAAATATGCCAGATTTCTCTCTCCCAAATATATTGCGTGCTATGATACATGACTTTTTAAAGGAGTAGTAGATTGCGTGCTATGATACATGACTTTTTAAAGGAGTAATCCTATATTTTAGCTTGGTTTTTTAAAGAAAAAAAAATGAAGTTCTTTATAATGAATAATCATGTATATAATTAATAAAATCATAGATACAAAAAATAAGTCCTATATTGAAATATAATAAACTAATGTAATAATGAAAATATTAGCACGTATACACCCGACTAACCCAACGTTGTGCTTGGGTTGAGAATTCCCAATCTTGGGTTGGGTCAAGGTTTAAGTATAGGAACCTTGGGTTGGGTTAGGGTTGAGCACCAACCCGAACCATCGATGTTGATTGAAATTGACCACGAACTGAATGAAATAGATTTTTGACCATCGACCGATGGAATCTTGAAAAATAAATAGGTTGGTTGGCTAAATTAGTTTCTCCTACCCCAAAATCATATATGGTAAGTTAAGTAAATCATTCTAGTTTAGGAGATATGCTTGTTAAATAAATAGACAAAGAAATGAATTAAAAGATAGAAAAATATTTTTATATACTTATATATACATATTTACATAATTATGTACTATAGAAAAATGTAAGGGAAAAAATGTTCTCCATGTAAAAAATAAAAATAAAAATAAATAAAAATAAAAAAGAGAAAAAAGTGCATAGCATTATAGCTATGGCTACGGTTATAATCCGTAGCGATAGGCCAAGCTCTGACCCGGTCGACCGGGTCCCAACCCGGTCGACCCCAACTCACTGGCTTCGTTTTTAAGAAAGCCCTTCTATGGCTACGGATTTGGCGGTCTCTATGGCTACGGTTATAATCCGTAGCCATAGGTCAAGCTCTGACCCGGTGGACCGGGTCCCAACCCGGTCGACCCCAACTTGCTGGCTGCGGTTTTTTTTCTCTGACCCGGTCTACCGGGTCCTAACCCAGTCAACCCCAACTCGCTGGCTTTGTTTTTGTTTTGTTTTTTTTTTTTTTTTTTCCTATTGTAACTCACATCAATTTTTGTGGGTCCCATTGTGAGGTATGTATTATATCTAAACCGTCCATCTATTTGGTGAACTCATATTAAGGCTTGAGGTGAAAAATAAGACACATCTAGCTATCAAGTGGACCACACTGTAAAAGGCAGTGGGGAATTGAATGTCTACCATTGAAACCCTTTTAGGGGTTACAGAAGTTTTGGATCATTATGTAATTTGTTTCTACTCTTCATCCAGGTCTTTGTGACCCTATGAATGAACTTATACGAGGAGGATTTCTCACAAACATCACAGTGGGCCCCAACTTAGACCGGGGAGGATTTCTAATGGTTGTCGCTCATTCAACACTGTTTCCTGTAATGTGGTACATTTAAGATTTGGATATACCTTATTTTTTGTCTCATACCATAAAATGATCCGGAAAAATATATGGACGGCATGGATGAAAAGCATACATCATGGTGGGCCCACAGACCATCGATGATCCGCCATTGGCGGGTGGCAGGCCGGGTACCCAGTCCGTTTATGTGAAAAGGAGGGGTATTTTCGTCCTAGAATTTATCATCCGTACGAGGAGGTCTAAGTGCGTATGTTAAGTTTGTATTGCTTCAAGAATATCCAATGGATAAAAGGTGGGGTCCACAGTCATAAATTTCTCAAAAATTATTCTTCGTTTATGATACATTATACTAGGAAAAATAATTTTTCTACTTCAATTGGAATTATTTTTATGTCATATGTACAAATTTTCTGTGCCTTGGAATCATCTATCATCTGCAGCAGAGTATAAAATATTTTTACTTAGTTAAATGTAAGTTTTCAATTGTTTCTCCGGACAAACTAGAAGTGCAAAAGAACTATGTTATTCTTTAATTGAACATTATCATCTTAGAGTTTATACACATAAAATTTTGAAAATAACTGTTAAATAGCCTAATTTTTATGGGCATTTAATTAAACTCGTAAAATGTAGGTGCAACTGTATGGGAAGCAGGTTGCCTCCTACCTTGGCTCGTCTCTAGCCACAAATGGGCAGATTTGTGTGGGAGCCCGCCATGATGTATCTGTTTATCCATGCCGTCCATCCCTTTTCTCAAATCATTTTAAGGTACGATCCCAAACATGAGGTAGATCCAAAGCTCAAGTGGACCCCAACACAAAAAACAGTGGGGATCCACTTGAGCTTTGGATCTACCTCATTCTTTGGCTCATGCCCTAAAATGATCTCTCCAAATGGATGGACAGGCATGAACTTTGATGTGTCCCATGTTCATGGTAGGGACCCTCCTCGACAGGCTGGATTCAAGGTGGGCCCTGGACACAGACAATTCCACGAAATTCCCATATGCAACTATGAAAAAAAAGTGACCAAAGAGTACAAATAAAAAAGAAAAAACAGATAACCTATGGTCCAAAGAAGAGTAAAGAGAGGCTAAAAATTTATGGGAGAAAGAAAGAATAAGCTAGCAGGAGTCTGAATTGCAGCGTTGAATCGTGTCAATGATTATGGTGAGTCCAGCAGATCAGAAGGGTGAAAAAACACATTTGAATGAATGGCTAGAAATGCATTAATTCTTTATTGGATCTAGTCCTGCAGCCCATGCCATGCCCATGCCGTCTCATGGTGCACTTGGCCTGGGCCACATTCCACGGTGCCGCCCAAGTCCATCACATGGTAAGGACATGAGCCCGAGCCCAAGCCCAAGCCCAAACCAGCATAGGAGATAAAGAGAGGAACCAGGAACAAGTGAGTGAGCATCAAGCAGATGGACATCATCACATTCGACATTGCTGTCTTGCACCAGCATTGTATTTCACAACTGATTTCAAAAAACATTACCAAAACATTAGAGATGGGTCATAAGAAGTTTTTATTGGTGGGGCATTCAATCATCACTGTTTCCTATAGTATGGTCCACCTGAGATTTAGATCTGCTTCATTTTTGGGCTCATGTTCTAAAATATTCTAGCAAAAGAGATGAACAGCTTGGATATAGAATACATACATCAAGGTGGGCCCTGCAGTAAGGGCCTTCGGCACTGGCAGTCAGCACTCCACACACATAAGAGTGCTGTGGGACTTCAAAGAAATTAGCAAGTTGCAAGATCATTCCCACCGGGATGAAGTGAAAACATAAAAAAAACTTAGTCATACGAAGCTTTTGTGGCCATACAAATGTTTTAACGGTGGTCACTGAATCCCCACTGTTTCCTCCCATATGTCCGCCTTGAGTTTTGGATCCACCTGATTTTCCGTTTCTTATCCTAAGATGATCCCGAAAAACAGGTAGATAGAGTGTATTTCTCACAAACATCATGGTGGGCCCCATCTAGCATCCCAGCGCAGGAATTGTGAGGTTCATTAGTTTAGCACGTCGATATTTCCAACCATGGTCCACTAGTACAAAACAGGCACCTCGGTGCACAAATTTCTCACAAGGTTTTCTTTTCTTTTTCTTTTCTGAGATTTATTTAAACTTTTATCTTTTTATCATTATTGAATTACAATGACGGTTCACTTCTTTCTAACATAAATTTTAATACAGTTAGTTAACTTACAATTATTTTTTAATCAAACCTCATTATTATTTATGAGACTCGGTTGAGATTTCCAGCCCAAGCCTATGAAGCTCAACCCAACCCAACCCAATCAAAATTTTGGGTTGGGCCAGTTGGGTGCGGGATAGGCCCAACCAAACTGTACCCCTAGCAGCAAGGAGGGTGCGACAATGACCTGGGGTGGCCGCCGGTCTAATTAAAATTTATTAAGGGTTAGCTCTTAGCTGGAAACCGGTCTGGTTCGTGGCTGCACCAGAATCGTTCAGATAAAACACGCACAGGCTGTGTGGGGCCCACCATATTATAAATGTAATTCACTCCATCCGTAAGGTCACATGGACATGAATGAAGGGAAGAATCAAATATGAGCCTGATCCAAAACTTTTTGTAGTCTTGTATAAGTTTTCAACAGTAGGTGTTCAATTTCCAATGTGTCCGGTCGTGTGGTCCACTTGAGTTTTGTATATGATTCAATTTTGAGATAATGTCCTGAAATGAGCTTTAAAATGTGTGAATGGCGTGGATGATGAAACGTATACAGTATAGTGGCCCCCGCAAAGTTTTCAGAAAATGATAAAAGGTGGTGAGCTGCTCAGTACGCGATCCGCGACTTCTCTTCTTCGGTGGTGGTTCTTTGTGGACGCGGATTGCCTGCTAAAATTCCGCAATCCGCGTCTTCTTTTCTTCTGCAATGAATTTCGCAGTAAGTTCCTGCACTGGGAATTTAGGTGGAGCCCATTGTGATGTTTCTGAGAATGCTCCCTGTCCATCCGTTTATCCAGCTAATTTTATGACAAGATATCAAAAATGAGGCAGGTCCAAAACTCTAAGTGGGCCACATGAGGGGTAAAGGAGGGGAAAGAAATGCTTACCACTGAAACCTTCATGGGGTCCAACTTATAAGGTCATGCAGTGATCGTTCAATCCTCAATGTTTCCTCTCGTGTGGTCCACTTGAGTTTTGGATCCACCTCATTTTTTGGTTTTTTTAGTAAGATGACCTGGCAAAACAGACGGACGGGGGTGGATTTCTAAGGCCGCTTGCTTCTTATCGCAGGAAATTTCTGTAAAAGCCAGGCGAGCAGCTTACTTTCTTTTCGAGTGAAGTACAAGCGATCTTCCACTCTCCATTGTTTCCTGATGTGTACATTTACTTTAGCTTGTCTTCTCTTAAATTCCTGCAGCCCTAAGCTTCATAGGCTCTGTGTTATATCCACTCCATGATCAGTCCCTTTTGCAAGCTCATTTTACGACATGATCCCAAACATGAGACAGATACATAGCTCAAGTGGACCACATCATTGGAAATAACGGTGATAAAGATGCCACTCTTGAAACCTTAATTTCCTAGGACCCACTACAACCCTTTCATAACATGACTTGGACACGAAGGAAAATACAAATATTAATTTGATCCAAAGCCTCCATGGCCTCTAGGAAGATTTTGGTGGTGGATGTCCACTTGAGCTTTACATCTGTCTCATGTTAAGCTGGTGGGGATAAATGAATGGATATAACGGTGGGGCCCAGGTATGCAATCTGCCTACTCTTTTTGAAAATTGGTTGTGATAACGAATGGTGGGATGGTCAAAGAGAAAAGAAGAAAAGACTAAGTAATAGTAGATATGCGTACCTTCCACCTTGTGGGTCAAACTTTCATTAAATCAAACCCGTTCATCAAGGACACGGCATCTTGTTTATGTTGGAACCCATAAATCAGGATAATAAAAAAACTTAGGTAAGCCACACCATAGTAAACCGTTGGTATGGAATGCCCACTGTTGGTTGTGTAGGGCCCATCCACTCTGTTAGTCTAACTTATAAAATTATTCCAACAGAAGACGGACGTTATTCCAAACTCAGGTGGGGGCATAACACTTTAACTTAGATGTTTATATATTATTCCCTATGGGATGGCCCACCCGAGTGTTGAATCAATCTGATTTATTGAATCAAGGGTAATAAAGGGGTTTTATAGGAGATGGACGGGGTGGATATCCTGCTCGTAAAGTCATTTTCCTAGTATAAGCCTTGGCACTCATAGACCTGCTAATAGTTAGGCAAGAGTTCCACCAAACTCCTTACCTTGACCCTATTCAATTGCCAAATATCCCTGATTCATAGGTTAGGATGATGTAATCAATTTTATTTTGAGGACATGCTCCACCCAATGGATGGTTTGGATTAAGGTAGTGTCTGATACGTCTACGGTGTCTGTGTGCATGAGTGTAGTTGATTACAGCGTGTTTGTTTCTCTCGAATTATTGTACGGTTCTTACTTTTTTTTTTTTTTTTTCCCTTGGTCAAGAGAGTCGGCCAGGCCTCGGCAACTTTTTCTCCGTCAAATCCGCGTTTCTTGGTCGGTCCGTTTTGCAGTATCCACACGGCAGGGCAAAGGCCATCATGTGGACGGTCATGATCCATCATATATGCTTGCAAATGGATGGAAGATGGGACTCTATCACATCGTTTCCTCTACCAAAGGGGTTAGTGTTCTAGATGAGTTGGTGGACATAATTCAATCCAAACTGTCCAAATTGTTGGTACCACTACAGATGAGACATGGCCCCTAAATCAAGTTGTTGGATGATCTAAGCTCTAATGGATACTTGTTTGGTGAATTTCATATTGAACTACTTTGATTTTAACCATTCATTTGATGGGCACTACTCCAACGGTAAGAATCACAATAAAGTTTCACTGAATTAACATTGAAGGCATGGATGAAGCGATTTAGATCAGGGCCGGTGACAATCACATCATCACTGGGTGCATCGCCCCAATTTAGCCCACGTACTAACTATCATCTCCATCCATAATTCAGGCACATCAGAAAAATGGGGAATAATGAGAATGTCAACACTCCGCCTTCAAATAGTTCCTCTTGTTGTGGGCATCCTGAGTTACTTATTGATGCAGGGGAGGGCGTGAGGTCGAGCACCGTCTTCCTCAAGAGGATAACTATTCCGAATCCACGGAACTTCTCTGGACTCGTCACAGAGACTTCTCGAATCCACGAGAAAAGAGAGCAGAAAATATAAATAAATTCTAAATAAATTCGAAATAGATTAATGAATGAATAAAAACGAGTTCACAACCCTTTAAATAAGGGTACTAAGCAATGGGAAAGAAATCAGAATCAAACTACAACTAGGACTCCTAGAATTCGCGACTTACTATAAATAGTAAACTTACTATTTATAGACGGTCATGATGTCTACTAGTGCGCAAGGTTTTCGGCCAAAAATAGTAAGTGTCCTATTTGGCTTCACCAACCCATCTCCTAATTATTCTAAGCTCTTTTCACGTTGGGCGCAACTCCTAAAGCCCGACGGAAGAAGAGTTATAAGCAAACTAAAACTTACTATTTATAGTAAAAACGAAATTGAAACAGGGAAACGACCGTCAAATCAGGGGTTTCTCGCAATTCTGAGCGTGGCAACCCGGCATAGCGGGGTTGGTTGGCTAAAGTAGCTCGTTCTACCCCAAAATCATATATTTTTCATCGGGTAACTCATCCCGGATTGCGAGATACGCCTGATTTAAGGTCTGATGGTCCAGATCACTTCTGTCGCCGACCGGGCCTTTTCTGATCCATCTTTGCCATGTAATCGTCCACGACCCGCTCTACATCAGTCTCCTCCACTTCAAAAGAACTCATCCTCGAGTTATCATTATGCGCTGGTTCATGATAATCAGTCAGGTCCGCGACATTGAAAGTTCGTGAGATCGTCATATCATCTGGAAGATCAACAACGTAAGCATTGTTATTGATCTTTTGGATGATTGGTACCGGTCCAATTTTTATTCTTCAACTTGTTGTACGTTCCGTCGGAAATCTTTCTTTACGCAGATGGACCATTACTTGGTCGCCCACCTCGAACACTTTTTATCGCCGATGCTTGTCCGCTTGCTCCTTGTACTTTTCGTTCGAGGCATGTAGCTTGTTCTGTACCTCCGCATGAATGCCCATGATTTTGTCTGCCATATATTCTGCTGTAATGCTCATGCCTGGGAACTTGGGCAGAGGAACCAAGTCTAGTGTATGGCGAGGTACTCGTCCGTAAATAACCTGGAACAGGGATTTTCCTGTCGAGCAGTTCACCATGTTGTTGAATGCAAACTCCGCTTGAGACAAGGCCAAATCCCACTGCTTCGGTTTTTCTCCTGAAATACATCAAAGGAGGTTTTCAAATGTGCGATTCACAATCTCAGTTTGACCGTCAGTCTGTGGGTGGTACGCTCTACTAAACTGAAGGCATGTATTGAATTGAGTCCACAAAGTCCGCCAAAAGTGGCTTATGAACTTCGTGTCACGGTCGGAAGTAATAGTCTTGAGAACCCCGTGTAGCCGCACAATTTCTCTGAAGAATAGATTCGCCACGTGTGTTGCATCGAGAGTTTCTTGCATGGAATAAAGTGCGCCATCTTGGAAAAACGATCTACTACCACGAACACCGAATCCATGCCGCGTTGTGTTCGTAGGAGACTAAGCACAAAGTCCATAGATAAATCCTCCCAAGGGCCGTCAGGCATGGGTAACGAGGTGTAGAGGCCCGTATTATGAGATTGCCTCTTGGAAGTCTGACAAATATAACAGTGTTGGACTGCCTTTCCTACATCACGTACCAATTGCGGCCAGTAATACCGTTCTTCCACAAGAGCTCGCGTCTTGTCTCACCCAAGGTGTCCACTGAGGCCACCTCCATGTAGTTCTGGATTATCTGTTCCCTTAGCGAACTCTTTGGGATACATAGTCGATTTTCCTTAAAAAAAAAGAACCCGTCTTGTATATGTAAGTCACCGGGGTGACCTTCCTGACATCTAACCCATGCGTCCTTAAAGTCGTCGGCGGCGGCATATATGTCTTTAAGGCGATCGAACCCGACAACTTCATTGCTCATAGTGACTAACAAAGTTGCACGGCGACTCAGCGCATCGGCTACTTTGTTCTCTTGCCCTGACTTATGCTTTAGCACGAATGTGAATTCCTGCAAAAATGAGATCCATCTAGCATGTACACGGTTAATGTTAGCTTGACTATTAATAAACTTGAGGGCTTGATGGTCCGTGTAAAGTATGAATTCCCTTTGAATCAAATAATGTCGTCAGTGTCGCAGTGCCTGGACCACTGTGTACAACTCGATCTCATATGTAGACCACTTCTTGCGTACATCACTAAGTTTCTCACTGTAGAAGGCTACTGGCCTACCTTCTTGAGACAAAACTCCCCCAATCCCGACATATGAGGCATCACATTCGACTTCAAACAGTTTGTCGAAGTTGGGAAGTACAAGAACCGGGGTCGTGGATAATCTGCGCTTGATTTCGGCAAAGCTCATGTCGGCTTCGTCAGTCCACTGAAACTGCCATTTCTTCATGCAATCTGTGATCGGTGACACAATGGTACTAAAAATTTTCACGAACCGACGATAGAATGTCGCTAGTCCATAGAAACTTCGCACTTCGTGAATATTTTTGGGAACCGGCCATTATCTGATTGTCTTCACCTTTTCCTCATCCACTTAAATGCCCGTGGATGTAACCACAAAACCCAGAAACAATAGGCTATCAGTCATGAAGCTACACTTTTTTAAATTGAGGTACAATTTATTTTCAGTGAGCACTTGATGGACCTTCTTGAGGTGCTCCATATGGGTGGTTTCGTCTTGACTGTATATCAAAATATCATCAAAATAAACCACAACGAACCGCCCAATGAAAGGTTTCAGAACTTGGTTCATCAACCTCATGAATGTGCTAGGCGCATTAAAAAGACCGAAAGGCATGACCATCCATTCGTACAATCCTTCCTTGGTCTTAAAGGCTGTTTTCCACTCATCACCCGGCCGTATTCGAATCTGATGGTAGCCGCTCCTTAAGTCCAATTTAGAGAATATTTTTGCGCCCTCTAACATATCCAACATATCATCCAACCGTGGTATAGGAAACCTGTATTTTATGGTGATCTTGTTGATGGCCCGGCTGTCGACACACATGCGCCAGCTCCCATCTTTCTTTGGAGTTAGTAGAGCTGGTACGGCACATGGGCTCATGCTTTCTCGAATAAGACCCTTACGGATCAGTTCCTCCACTTGTCTCTGCAGAATCTCGCACTCATTCGGGCTCATTCGATAATGAGGACGATTAGGTAAACTGGACTCAGGGACAAAGTCGATATGGTGTTGGATATCTCGCATAGGGGGTAACCCATCGGGAAGATCATCGGGCCAGATTTTTTTGAATTCCTGTAACAAGGGCCTTAGTTTTTCAAGGATGATGGTAGGCTCGAGTTCTTCCCCTTTCACAACTAGTGCATAAGTCTGTCCTGTTTCTTTGGATTCTTCCACGAAGTCTCGTATGGTTAAGAGAAAACGACCCTCCACTTTAGAAGTTTCAAGTAGTCCCTCTGGGTCCATAGGGGTCAATATAGTCTTCCGGTCGTCCTTGACGAAGATATATATGTTATCTCGCCCCTTATGAGTGCGTCACGATCAGATTGCCAGGGTCGACTGAGTAGTATGTGACATGCTTGCATGTCAACCACATTGCATACTACTTCATCCTTATAATGCTTGCCAATGGAAAAAGATATGGTGCACCGTTCAGTTACCTTTGTTTCGCTGACCTTCTTGATCCAACTGATTGTATATAGAGAGGGATGACGCTCCATTTTCAATTGTAATTTTCCACCATGACCCTGGAGACGATGTTCTCGCTGCTTCCATTATCAATGATCACGTCACAAACCTTTCGATTCACCGTACACCTAGTGCGGAAGATGTTATGCCGCTGTGGATGCACTTCTTTTCTTGGCGCATATAATAGTCACCTCACAACGAACGACTCGCCGTGATCTTGCTGAACCCGACCTGAATCTTCTACCTCGTCCTCGATGGTATGCTCCTGTTCTTCAATATCGGATCTTCATAAGCGTTATCAGCACTACCATCATTAATGGCGAGGTTTGCCACTTTTCACTGGGGACAAGTATTTAACAGGTGGCCTGGTTGGCCACAACGATAGCAGTTGTTGGGCCTTGGTCGAGCATAAGGGTTCGGGATTGTACTTGGACCAGCGGCAGTCGATACATCCCTTTGGGGTCTAGCTTGCCCGCTTCCCTGATCTCGGTTCTCAGACGTAGGAGGTTGAGTGCATGCTCGTACAGGCTCCTTCCCTTTAGGCTGTGGAGCTCCCTGGGGTGAACCTGCCGCAGTGATCCTCGCAGTAGGATAGGCCCGTGTGTTAGAACGTTCAAGTTGCGCTTCTGCCCGAGTAGCCAACTTGATCGCATCATTCATCGTCCAGACGGACTGCATCTGGACCCGATCCTAGATCGTCATACGCAATCCACCGTTGAATCGGGCGACTTGCTACGATTCAGTCTCGACCAAATCGTTGCGCGCCGCTAGGCGGTAAAATTCTTCTGCGTACTTTCTCATCGACCGACTACCCTGTCGACAATTTTGGTATTGTTGGAATAATACCTGATCGTAATCGCTAGGAAGGAATCGAGCACGTAGTAGCTGCTTCATTCGCTGTCATGTGCGGATTGGTGCTTTCATCTGCCTGGTTCGTGCGAGTTGCAGTTGTTCCCACCAAGCTGAAGCTCCTCCTTTCAACTTGTAGGCCACAAGCTTGACCTTCTTTGTTTAAGAGATGTCCATATAGTCAAAAAATTGCTCAACTTCAGAAAGCCAATCGAGAAAATCTTCAATGTGTAGCTGGCCATTGAAGTTAGGAATATCAACCCGTATCTTGAAGTCTCGATCTATTCGATCTACCCGATCGTCGCCTTGCCTGGGGTGTTAGAAGATCACGTCATCGATCTCCTCTTCACTGAGCCTCCATCCTCAGGGACGGCCCTTGGATGCACTGCTGGTATTATCCTGCGATCAGGGCGATTACGGGTTTCAGCAATTGGTGGTGGAGGATTACCATCAGGAACACGGAGTTGCCCTAGGGTTTCTGCCAAGAGATTCGCTATGCGGTCCATGGAAGCCTGCAGTCCTTGCATGGCTTGCCGATTCTCTTGCTGCGCTGCTTGGAAAGTTGCCGCCGTTAAAGGAAATTTCCTGGAGCACCGCCTATGAGATTGTTTCCCAACCCATCGTTAGAAGCCATCGACCCGAGGAGAAACTTCGCTCTGATACCAAACTGATGCCAAGGAGGACGTGAGGTCGAGCACCGTCTTCCTCAAGAGGATAAACTATTCCGAATCCACGGAACTTCTCTGGACTCCTCACAGAGACTTCTCGAATCCACGAGAAAAAGAGAGCAGAAAATAGAAATAAATTCTAAATAAATTCGAAATAGATTAATGAATGAATAAAATGAGTTCACAACCCTTAAATAAGGACACTAAGAAATGGGAAAGGAATCAGAATCAAACTACAACTAGGACTCCTAGAATTCGCGACTTACTATAAATAGTAAACTTACTATTTATAGACGGTCGTGATGTCTACTAGTGCGCAAGGTTTTCGGCCAAAAATAGTAAGTGTCCTATTTGGCTTCACCAACCCGTTCTCCTAATTATTCTAAGCTCTTTTCACGTTGGGCGCAACTCCTAAAGCCCGACGGATGAAGAGTTATAAGCAAACTAAAACTTACTATTTATAGTAAAAACGAAATTGAAACAAGAGGGGAAACGACCGTCAAATCAGGGGTTTCTCGCAATTCCGAGCGTCGCAACCCAGCATAGCAGGGTTAGTTAGCTAAAGTAGCTCGTTCTACCTCAAAATCATATATTTTTCATCGGCTAACTCATCCTGGATTGCGAGATACGCCTGATTTAAGGTCTGATGGTCCAGATCACTTCTGTCGCCGACCGGGCCTTTTCTGATCCATCTTTGCCATGTAATTGTCCGCAACCCGCTCTACATCACTATGGGCCTGTTTTTGAGCCATGTACCTAAATTTTGGTGTGGCATTTGATGATTGGAGGTGCTTTCGTACAATAATCACTGTGGGCAGAGGTCAATATTTCTTTAATTTCCAACTGTTTCCTTCAATGTGGCCCATGTGAATCATGGGTCAGCTTGATTTTTTGGCCCTGGGCCTACTGTGAGATTACACATCTAATGATTGGAGTGGATTATTGATATACACTTCATGGTGGCCTGTCAAAAATCAAGGGTGGCCCGTCAAAAATCTAGGGTGGCCAACACTTGGGCATTTCATGGGATGCTTAACATTGACTTTTGACAGGCCGCTATGATGATCATGTGTATGCAAAGTCCACTTACGGCCGTAAAATTAGGTTGACATATGATTCATGTGGGCCATGGCAAAGGAAATAATTAAGAGAGACATCCATCCTTAATTTTTACATAGCTCATTGTGATAATCATATGAAATCCATTCCAACCATTAGATGACATACCAAAATTTAGCCATGAGTACTCCAAAAAATAAGGCTTACTTGTGATTCAAGTGGGCCACAATAAGAAAACCATTTTGAAAGATAAGCGTGCTGTATTTTGTTTTTAACTGTGGTCCATCAATCCATGTGAATCACCGATGAGGCCTGGACCTAAAATGGGGGTGCACACCTAGCGATTGGGGTTGGTTTGACATAAACATTACAGTGGGCCCACACGGCACCCCCATTCCTTATTCCCCTCTCTCTCATCTTCCAACCCACTTCCCTTTATATTCCAAGCTCCAACCCATGCCCTCTCCTCTTCTCAGCTCCAATCCCTTCTCTGTCTCTCATCTTATAAGCTCCTTCAATCATCGCCTCAACCAAATTGTCGAATTCTTGCCAGGATCTGCCACCAATTTGACGTCATTCCCGTCTTATAAATACCGAAAACCGGGCCAAGAACAAAGTGTTGTGGCTGTTGCAGCAACCAAGCCTTAAACAGGTCAGCGCCTCCTCTCTCAAAACATCATGGACGGACTAGCCTTGCTAATATTAGGTATGTTAGGAGCATACCTAGAGCCATGTGGACCAAACTTTTTATTTGATCCAACCCATTCGTAAGCTAGACACTCTCATTTAAGCTGGTACCCAATAATCATGATGGTTAAAATCTTAGGCATGCAGGCCACTCTATGGTAAACATTTGATAAGGAATTCTCACCATTTGTTATGTGAAGGGCCACAGTGCTGTATATATCATATCCATTCCATCATTAACTTGCCTCATCAGGATGAAAGCATCCCTAAAAAACCATGCTATTCCAAAACTGAGATGGGCCAAACATATGAACTCATAGGTTTATGTATATGGGATGGCCCACCTGAGTATTGAATCAACCTTGTTTTGGGGATTAAGGGCAACAAGGGGGTTTATAACTGAAGTTGTTTCCCTTGTAAGAAGCTTAGGCACGCAAGAACACTAATGGTCAAGCAAGAGTTTTTGAGAATTAAGACTAATTTTCCTTGGTGAAAAGAAAGGATGGTCAGGTTGCCCTGTTATTGTGGTTTTTGACACATGAGCCATGTAAAGGAGAGGCTATCATGTGGGATGGCCATGATCTTATATATGATTGCAAGTGGATGGCAGATGAGGCTCTGCCATTTCATTTCCTCCGCAGGGGTCAATGCTCTCTATGAGTTTGCAGACATGGCTCAGTCCAAACCAGCCAAATTATGGGTACCAGTGAGATCAGACATGGCTCCTAAATCAAGTTGTTTAAATGATGCTTGTTAATGCGAAACCTGTAAAACGCTCTGAACCAAGAATATCTCTGCCAACTAAGCTATTGACTTATTTTTGTTTCTTAATTAAAAATAAAAATATTTAACTAGTTTTAAGTATACTAAAATTTAGAGTCGTTACATTCTACCCCTTAAAATAAAATCTCGTCATTGAGATTTGAAAAGTAGTATATCAAAAGTTTTCTGGTTCTAATGGTGCTGGTCACACCGATGTTATGGATAGCTCCACACACTAGATTTGTCTCTTAGTTTTTTTGATAATGAATTTATTTGTATGTAGTATTGTAAAAAATTAAGGTCTACAAAAGATTTAAAAATTTGGACAGTGAGACTTGTCTATAAGCAAGCGATATTTTTTTTTTTTTAGTAAAAAAAAACTTATTTTGGTATTTAAAAATTCTGAATTTCTATTTTTAATTTTTAATTTTTTTTAAACTTAATTTATCAATCTACTATGTGGCTTTTGTATCACCTCAATTAGACCCATATACTTAATTAGTTATGAGCTTCTGAAATCAGATAATTTCCATTACCTAATAAAATGTAGGGATAAAAAATTCTTAAAAGTATTATGGGGGTCTAAATTTGTGTATCTAATAAGTGCAAATCGTATTTCAACAAAATTACAAGGAAAAACTTTAAATTAAAAAATAAATAAATAAATAAAAAGCACCAACTATGGGCTTATGATAAAATGAAATTAGGGGTCACAATGACTAGAGTCAATTTCTCAACATCTCTCTCAACCAAGAGTGCCTCTACCAACTCAACTATTAACTTATTTTT
>JAJHSJ010001544.1:0-60627 GCA_021015155.1 Magnolia officinalis | reverse complement strand
GCGGGAGTAGATAAAACACTTACTTCATGGTGGGGTCCACAGTGTGGCCCACCATAATGTGTATCTACCATCCAAGCCGTTGATAAGGTCCCACAGACCCTGGATGCAGAGGCAAAACAAATTTCATAGTGGTCCAAAACTCCTGGACACCCAAAAAGATTTCAATGGCAGTCATCCCATCTCACTGTTTCCTATGATGTGGGACAACGGAGCTTCGTATATGGTTGATTTTTGGGAACGACCCATATACAAAGGGGACCCATCAAATGCTCGGTGTTGATGTTCAATACACAATATGGTGGGGCGCACGGCTGGGACCTCAGGTCCCAACCCATTCGTCCATGGCGCAGCAGTGCCTGCTGCTCTGTCAGCGGCAGCCGGTGCTGCACTTATTTTTTATTTTTTTGAAAAATTAGTTTTTCTAAGGTTTTTTGTGGGTAGGGCTCGCATCAGGGGAATCTGACCCAACCATTGGTTGCTATAGCTCAAGACAAGCCAAACAAGCCTAATATTCGAAGTGTTTTGGCGTACTGAAACATCAGGGTGAGTTTTTACGGTGAAAACCACCATTTGCTATGCTATGGCCCGCCAGAACCTTGGATTGGCTCCATTTTTCAGCTCAACGCCTAAAATGAGTTAGGAAAAGGAATAGACGGCGTGGATTAAATACATACATCAAGGTGGGGCCTGTATGAGCGGCCCACCCAAAAAGCATAAAATTAAGATAATATTTTTGTTTCCATTACACATCCAGCGTCCTGGATGGTTTGACATAACACATACTTCAAGGTGGGCCCTGCTCAGGGGGGGCCACCAAATGGTGGATGGTGTGAATACAACACATATATAAAGTGGCCCCACCTACAACTGGCTTGGGATCAAATACATGTTTCATGGTGGGGTCCATCCGGGTGGGCCATATGGCCATATCATCACATCAAAGAGAGAGAGAGAGAGAGAGAGAGAGAGAGAGAGAGAGAGAGAGAGTAAAGAGAAGAGAGAGAGTAAGAGAAACACAGGTGTGATGGAGGGACCCCGACACTATGGGCCCTCCATTACATGATTTACAACGTATATCAAGTGGGTCCCATTTCATATGGGTCCACCGATCAAAATCAACGGTGGAGATCCATTCTCTACCAAAATAGAAGGTCCAGATGACCCCTTTCTAAACTAGAAGTTAAACATCATGATGGGGTCCATGGAGAATGGCCCCATCATGGAATGATCATGAAGATCAAGGTGGGCCATTGACCACATCTTAGGGTCTAAAGTGAGATCCATACCATCAATCGGTAGGCCTCACTTGGCCCATCATAAAAACATGAAAACTAGCCTGTAGAAGCACCCACCGTTCAATCTTCTTGGTCCGTTGGAAAGCCGATCTTGTTGTGCTTCACTTTGATGGAGGGTGATGAGGTTTGAATGGCTAGGATGATAGTTCTTGGGGTGGAAAGTGGGCCACACACATCTCATTTTTTTTCTCATGGAATTCCTTGGACGTCACACTCTTTCTCTCCTTTGTTGCTTGGAAAATAGTGTGGAGAAAGAGAGAGAGAGAGAGAGAGAGAGAGAGAGAGAGAGAGAGAGAGAGGTGGTTGTAAGAGAGAGGGAGTGATGGATGTGAGGTGAGTGATGGGTGAGGTGAGAGACTTGTTGACTTTTGGGGTTTTCTTGACTTGTGGAGAAAGAAAGCATGGGTTTATCTTGTACTTGATATGAGGTGATTGATTGATTGATTTGAGTGATTGATTGATGGGACATGATGTAGATATTCTCTTGGAATTGCAACCGCGCGACGTTTCTTTGAAATAAACGCTGGCCCACATTTCCCTGTCAGGGTATTAGATCGGTGCGCGAGTCGTGGCGTTGGAACCGCAGCAACGGTGCGGTCGCAATGGTACAAGTCTCATATTAAGCAGACTTGAATGTATAGGATATGACTTAGTGTCGCGCGCAAACATCGATTATAGGTCACGGATTGCCGAAATTCAACAGGAAGGATCGCGGGAGTCGACAGAACAGTACAGGCTAGGATACGGGTCTTACATTAACCTTCTGACCCGAGACTTCTGATAAAGGTCCAGAAACTGTTTGACAGCTCTGATGGAACAAATGCCTCCATTCAGGAAAAGTAACGTGTCATTTGCGAATAGAAGGTGGGACACCACCACATTTCCTCGACGCCCTCTGAACGGAAGACAGGATCCCGCATCTACCAACTTTTTAAATCCTCTAATAAGCACCTCTGATGCTAAAATAAATAGATTAGGGGACAGTGGGTCCCCCTAGCGAAGTCCATGGGTAGATTTAAAATATCCTCCAATCTCCCCATTCACAAGCACCGAGAACCAACTATCACTCCAACAACGCTCCACTAATTTTATCCAAGGATCCGAAAAGCCAAAACGCTTCAAAACTCTTTTCAGAAAGAACCAATCCACTCTGTTGTAAGCTTTTTACATGTTAAGCTTAATGACGATGTTGACGCCCCTAACTTTTCTCTTCATCTCCCTGAGAAGCTCTTGAGAAAGCGCGATGTTTTTCGAAATAAAAAAGCCTTGGACAAAAGCCCCTTGTTCCCACGATATCAACGAGGGCAGCAATTTACTCAGACGCTTTGCCACTATTTTAGCGAATATCTTGTATACCACTTTGCATAAGCTAATGGGCCTAAAATTAGAGAAGTATTTTGGCGCTTCCTTCTTGGGAATGAGAGCAATGAGGGAAGACGTGAAGGCCCTTGGCAGAGAGACACCCTGAAAGAATGAAGTGGATGCTCTAAGTAGATCCTGACACACTATCTCCCAGCAACCGGCGAAGAAAGCTCCAGAAAATCCGTTCAGGCTCGTTGCACTATCCCGAGGGATAGACATAGCAGCCTGGTGGACTTCCTGGATTGATGGCAGACACATCAGCTGTACATTTTCCTCTTCTGAAACCAAGGACGGGATCGCATCCAGAAGATCTTCACCCTGCTCGACCGCCCCTGCAGAGAACAGGGAGTGGAAAAATCTAACTGCACCGTTCCTAATCTCCTCCTGAGACACAACGGTTTGGCCCGATTCAAGACGAATGGAAGAAATTACCGGTCTCCTCACCTTTTCCGTAGCAAACATGTGGAAGAAGCCTGTGTTCTTGTTGTCCTACGCTGTCCCACTTGGAGCTCATGGAAGAGTCTTTTATCTTTTATCTTATCTTAGCAAAAGACAACCTATCTACGTTCTTACGTTGGATTGGCTTTAACATAGGAGTAATGTAATTCTGCCCTCTGTGCTTCTATGCCAGACCGATGTAGATTAGGAGTAATATAATTCCCTTTCATCTATGGTGAGAGTCGGATCGTAAGGAAGACATTTTTTCCTTTCTTTTTAGTAGGGTAATTCTCTACTTCTACGCCCGAGTTGTTGGACCAAAGATGATTTAGATTTAGGGTTTTGCCATCTATGCCATAGACTTTAGATTACTAAGAGATATCTTTGTAAGTTTTTACTTTTATTTCAATTAATGTAATTGAGTTCCTTTTACTCAAATGTTGTATGAATTAGATTATCTTTGCTATCACGGTAAGAAAAAAATAAAATCATTTGAATGAAAGAAAAGGAAGAACTCATTAAAAGGATGAATCCTCCCCTTCACAAATCACTTGATTGCACATACAGGTGGTTGAATAGACAACCGAACCGCCTTAATTCTCGGTTACAGACAACTTTTATCGGTCTCTCTTTCTATTTTGATGCTTGGGATCAAAGGTGTTCAGCTTGGATTGAGCCATAAAAGGCTTTGGCATGCCCACCACAATACACATGTACGCATGACCAAATTTCAAGCCAAATAAAGACACACAGTCATCTCGGTTAGCTTCATAGATTTTATTGGATGGGCTTGGGATTGTCATATGTAGAGCTGTACATGAGTCGAGTTCGAGTCAAGCTAGGCCAAGCTCGGCTCAACTTGACCCCACCATGACCCAAGCTCGAGCTCAGCTCGACTCGGTCTTTGAGTTCACCCCTCTAGCTTAACTCGTCTCGCTAGTTCAAGTTGAGTCGAGTTGGGATCGAGTCAAGTTGAGCGAGTTGTTCGAGTTGAGTCTAGTTAATATTATTTTACAAATTATTATAAAATAATTAAAATGAAAAAAATCAAGATTATTAGAACTGAGACATATGCAATGACAGTGCATAACAAATTAATACAAGCTAGCAAATAACAATATGAGAATGTTATAAGAAAACTATAAATTCACTCAAAATTTGTCAGCATCTTGTTAATATGGTCCATATGAGGAACGCCTTCCTGATCGACGGATAAGAGAGTTATCACCTTCATCTGGACCCGATCCATCAACATCGCTTTCATCATTCCATCCATTTGAAGCGTTTTTAGTTTCATCGACGAAATGAAATATATTTGCAGATCCAGATGTGTTGTCTTATCCTAGGTAATTGTTTACTTCTTCTGAATTACAAGGTGATGAAACTTCACCATTATGTTCCTATATAGATTTAACTAACTTTTTCAATCTTTTTTTATGAGCCGATTTATAAGGAGTTCCCAATATCTTATAAAATGATGAGAGCCCAGAGAGAAACTTTGATGTTTTGTGGCTCTTCTTTATTTCCATGCTCGGCCCTGCCTCGGCTTCATATTGTCTTAGAGGATATCAATATCTAGATGCCTCCGCCTCTTCCCTACTTATCTTTAAGGCAAGTTTTAATTATGCTTCTTCTAGAAATTTTAATATGATATTTTTCTCTTATTCTTTCTTACTAATTTGTTGCATTCTCTGTATTTCTGAATCTTCATATATTATAATAGCCGTGTTATGATATTTTTTGTTACTAGTTGAATTTGGTGTGAAAGGGGTGAGAGTTTTCTTATTTGAGTCTAAGAGAGTCTGGAATAGAATTCGTACTTCCTGTGAGGCATTAGGACATGGTTTTGCGTGTCCTCCCAAACCAATTAAGTGTATTCTTAGCCGATTTGTTTTGTTGATGAATTTGTCTCCATACAAACGACATTTAATCTTTATTCTTCCAGATGTTGGGGAGTAGACTTGGTTACCATAATCCCAAATGTTGGCGGATGGGTCATCATACGACATTTCTGCACAAGGACTTTTGTTAATAAATAATAACATTTTTAGGAGAAGTCATGAAGCCAATATAATTTTTAAAAAATAAATTATAGTACGTTCAAACTTTTAATGTCAATGTCAAGTACTCTACTCCAAAAATAATAAAAATTAATGTCTTATAGGATAACTAATAAGATCAAGATGTCCAAAATATTTAAAATAATGTTTAAACTTTAAACATATGAAGGTGTAGTGCCAGTCTCGTTTAGACTCTCGGTCTTGTCCTCCTCATCATTCTCTTCATCAAATGAACTGCCACCCCAAACTGGATGTAACCAATCTTGTGTACAAACGAGCGCTTCAATTGTTTTAGAACCAAGAGAGTTTCTATACTTGTTCACCACCATACTACTGGTGCTAAATGCAGACTTTGATACCACCGTTGTTATTGGAATTGATAAAATATCTCGAGCCATCAACGATAGTGTAGGGTATTTTCCTTCATGAGCTCTAGTCTTCCACCAATTTAAAATGTCAAAGTCTTGGCTGGAGACCTTCATGACTGGCTCTTTGAGATATATATCTAATTTTGACTTATTTGTTTGCTAACTCGCTTCATCTTGTTCTAAGACTAAGAAGTACTCATCGAGAAAATTGTCATCACCTATAGACGAACTGGAGCCACGTATATGCCTAAGTTGTGTGTCTTGACTTTAAGTTGTGTGTCTTGACTTTTGGTAGAATTACCCACATAAGAAAAGTACAATTCTGCAATTGCCATACGAATATTAGATGTTTCAATTGCTGCCTTGTCAAATAGATAAATCTTCTTATAAACGTAACTAACCAGTCCCATATTGCAATGAGTATCAAGTACAACAGGTAAAGCCATCAATAAGTGACATTTGCTCCAGTACTTTTCAAATTTCTCTTGTATGCTTAACGCCATATTCTGAATATAATCTGGACCTGTTGTGACACTTTTTTGAAGAGCATCCTTAATCTTCCAAAGCTTTAGAAAAAACAGATTTGCCGTTGGATATTTATTTTTGGAAAATAACTTCGTGCAATCATAATAAACTCGATGAAAACTAAGAACATATTCAGTTCTTTTCCAATTATCTTTACTAGGTAACCAAGCATATGCTTTATCACGAACTGCAAATTCTGATAATGCAATTTTTAACTCAATTGATGCATCCAACTGTTCATATGTTGAATTCCAACGGGTGCACACATCTAACTTTAATATTTTTTGAGTTTCAACATTTAAACGTTGGAGTATGGCATTCCAAATACTAAGTTTTGATGGTGACTCCCGTATATACTTCACACTTTCTCTTATGTTCTCAATCATGCCGTCAATTATTTTTAGCCCCTCTTGCACAGTAAGATTTAGAATGTGACCACAGCATCTCACTTGGAAAATTTTTCCCCAAAATAAAGATTCTCTATTGTCTTAAATTGGCTATGCAAAAAAGAAATTACAACATCATTTGTAAATGCATTATCTAACGTCATTAAAGATATATTACTTTCGATGCCCCACTCCTAAAGACAATTGTATACACAGTTTGAAATAACCGAACCGGTATAAGGGGGAGGAAGGTGACGAAAGTTTAAAATTGTCTTATGTAAATTCTAATCTACATCCACACAGTGTGCAGTTAGTGACGTGTACCCCTTCCTTTGGTTCGATGTCGTCCACAAGTCTGAAGTAAGACTTATACATGAGACTGATGATAAAATGACTTTCATCTTTGTCTTTACATTCATATACATCTTCATGCATTCTCTTTTCACCGTGACCCGCGAACACTTAAATTTTGGATTCAAGTATCTGTTGTATTTACTAAAAACTATACTCTCTATAAATCTAAATGGTTTCTTCTCAACAATAACTATTCTTACAAACCACTCTTTTAGTTTGTCTTTTTTCAAATTTATGAGTGATGAGAGCAGCTTGCATGTCGGAGTCGCTTTCTCCAGATGAGGCAAATGAGAGCAATTGTTGGCTTGAACGTGAGATTTTTGGACTCTTAGCACAATTAATAGTATGTCTGCGATAATGTGAAGTTGATCCCCTAGAATGCTTTGCGAATGTTGACTTGCAATACTTACATCTAACCTTCATAACACGGTTCGAACCTTCTTTCACCTCAACCTCTTCATATTTTTTTCCCTTAATTTGACGTATCTAAATTTAAGTTTCTCTTATCACATTACACATCAACAACTAGAGGGGATGTGGCAGATGCAACAACACCAGGGATACTAGGGACATCCTTACTGGCCACTTTAAATATGAAAATAAGAAAATACGCATAAGATATGTGAAATTCGAAGGTGTAATGGTAATATCTGATTAGTAACTAGGCATTTTCTAACGTCTCCTAACTTTTAATTTCACTTTTTATCTCATACAATTTACATGCGAGTCAAAAATTTGGCAACATCTCCCCATAATTATCTAAATATATGTAAAAATTCTCTACTTTTTAAGTCATCACCATTATCTGTTATTTACAAATGGGAGGCAGTCAACCAGTTGAGAACCATATATTTAGAGAATAAATTGGGTTGATGCACCAAATCTCGAACTCTATGTAAATTGTGTAAGTAACATTAAGGTATATGATATATTACCAAATTATCCAACTTAGACAATTTAATAATGCACACACACACACACACACACACACACACACAATAATTGATTTGAATACAATTTATTGTATATGAATTCTTAAACGGATAGGTAGATTATTAAATTAATCTATCAAGTGTCAAGTGAAGTCGCTCTAAAACTAATTGATTTGTATTTAATTGAAGTATACAACTATAAATCACCTATTTAATATATGATTTGTAGTTGAATATTGAATTAAGCATAAATTAAATTCAAGTAATCAAATACAAGTATACACAAGTTTAAAAATTTTCAAGTAATCTCAAATTCAACTATTCAAGTAATAAAAAATCATATCCAATCCAAGTAGATTACTTTAACAAAACACAAATCAATAACTTGAAGTAATCAAGAATCATATCCAAGCTAAGTAAAATACTTTAATAAAACACAAATCAATTACTTTAATTCAAGTAAAATACTTTAATAAAACACAAATCAATTACTTTAATCTAAGTAAATTACTTTAATAAAATACAAATCCGATGTAACCCAACCTGACGCTGACCTAACCCACACCCTAACCCAACCTGGTGCTGACCCAACCCTTCGCAACACAACCCAACCTTGACCCAACCCGATGCTGACCCAACCTTGACCCAACCCGACCCTGACCCAACTTGACACTGACCCAACCCAACCCTAATCCAACCTGACGCAACCCTGACCCAACTCGACTGCATTAAAAAATAGAAATATATACCTTACTTAGCTTGAAGGAACAAGGATTGAAGGAGAGTAGAGAGATTGAGAGAGAAAGAGAGGTGGGGTCTGCTGGATTTCCGCTCGGAAGTTAGACCGCTCGCACAGTCACTCAGCTCGAGTAAGGTAGCAAAAGGAAAAGAAAAGATGGGGAAAGTGATGGAATTTATGTAGGGTTGAGCAAGTCGAGTTTGAGCTCTGTTTCAAGTCAAGTTGATTCTAGCCCGATCAAGCTCGAACTGGACTCAATTTTATTTGAGCTATAGTTACTGGCACTCAGCCTGATCCGAACCTTTTTGCAAGTTGAGTCAAAATGAGCTTAAACGAGTCGATTTGAGCCAGTTTATCGAGTTAGCTCGACTCTTGTACTGCTCTAGTCATATGGGCTACAAACAAAGTCAAAGAAACTTACAAGCATACTAAAATCCAAGGTAGTTATTGACACCACTAAAATCCATTTGTTAGTTAATAAGCAGATTTTCAAAATTCTATAAATACCAATTATTTACATTGTAGATCTCATTTAATCTTTCATGAAATCTCAAAGGCCATAACCATCCTAAAGATAATTGTATGATAAAAAATGTCCATTTACTCTTGGCATTATATAGTAGAGATACACAGAAATGCTACCGTGGTGATGTCCATTAGTTTATAATCACATAAATTCTCAATACTCCGTAAATGCCACTTATCTATATTAAAAATATCATCTAGTCTCCTATAAAATCTTAAAGGCACAAAAAAGTCCATTTGCTCCCCACTTTGTATATGATAGAGGTATACCCAAATACTACTATAATAATGTTACCAAAAATGTTACATGGCAATGGTTTAAAACGGGGTCCACTGGTGTGCATATGATATCCAACCTGCTCAACAGGTATGCTCCACTTTGATACGAGGCGGCCAAAAATCAAGCTGATCCAACAGTTAGGTGGGCTATAACGAAAAAAAAATAAGGAAGAAAATGTATAAAAACTGAAAAAGGACAAGTAATGAGTTCCACCTGACTGTTAGACTAGTCTGTTTTTATTTTTTATTATTTATTTTATTTTTATTTTTTTGGTGTCCCACCATCTTTGTGAGGTGCACCTAATGCCAGGGTTGAATGATGTATACACGCCAAGATGGGGAGCGGCATATAGAACCTTATAAAATTGCCCATATATATAAATTCAAGTGGTGGGCCCAATGATTGTTGGATTGGGCTCATTTCTCAAGAGTCACATCATCATGGTGGGGCACACATGATGCACAGGTTGGACAACATTCACACATTTCATTAGGTTCCAAACTGAATCTAGGGCTTTTCTATGGTGGGTTCCCTCTACCGTTCACCATGGTGTGGCCCACCTGATGATTAGATAACTTGGAACTTTGGAGGCCAAAAAATGATTGGACAGACCTGATGGACCGTTCACATGTCACATACATACCCGCAGCTCAGATCAGTTATGTATCATGTTGAAGATGAAATAATTTCTGCATCTACTCCCATTGAATTTATTTTTGCTGGTTGTATTGTACAATATTTTTCTGGCAAACCCCCAATAATAGAAAAATGTTCTGACCTATCTTAAAACACGCTGATTCTCATGACTCATCTCATAAGAAAAATCATTATACCTACTTTTGTTTTGATGGCCCACTTTCTCCAATTCAATGGGGAAGATTCTTTTGAAATCCAGACAAACTGTTATTGAAAGTGACACCTCTATTAAAATCCATCGGCTTGTTGGCCATCTACTGAAAAAATATCATGGACCATGCAAGAGGATATGCACAGTAGCAATGAATTTTGAAATTGTACTATTGGGGCCATGGCTCTGTAATGTAGACCGTTGATCTGATTCAAACCATTACGGATGGACCAGGATCCGACGGTCTCATTCACAAGGCAATCCTAATGTGGCCCGCGAAACGGATGCGGATTGCTTGTGCGCCTGGCCACTGGAAGTTCCTACGGTTGGAAAGCTATGTGGGGCCCACAGAGATCTCCGTGAGAAATCCACTCCATCCATTAGTTTCTTAAACTCAGAATAGGACAAGACTCCGAAAATCGGTGAGATTCAAAACTCATGTGGGCCACGCGACAAGAAACAGTGAGAATGGAAATATGCTGCTTATATGCCATCTAAACCGTTCATAATGTTATTGAATGTGGGATAAACTATAGGCACAATTATCATCCTGATTCAAAACTTCTGTGGCCCCCAAAGAGTTTGCAATGGTAGGCATTCAACCCACACTGTTTCTGGTCGTGTGGCTCACATGAGTTTTGTATCTGCTTGATTTTTGTAATCTTAACCTATTATGAGGTTGAGAAACTAATGGATGAAGTGGATTCCTCATGGGCATCTCTATGGGCCCCACATAGCTTCCGACTACAGGAAATTCACGTACCCAATGACACATGCAATCCTCTTCCAATATCACTAAGCCGAAGATATTTTTAATTTTTTAATTTTTTACCTTTTTTTTTTTTTTTTTTGAAGTCCATATTCTACACTACATTGCACCATACCAATAGTACTGATCACAAAAAATGGGCCCCACTTGCATAAAATGACAAACCATCTACTATGGTCCTATTGAGAAGTGGAGCCACATCTGGGGCGCCCACGACCAGTTGAGGTTACGTGGATTTCGTGTTGCAAGTCCTTTCGCAACGTGATGCGAAAGAAGTTTCGTGGATTTCGTTGTGTCGCAAGTCCTTTCGCAACTGGGATGCGAAAGGGAAGTTGTCAAAACTATAAATTGGGGTCCCTAAGGTTATTCTAGGGTTAAGGTGAATATTAAGAAATATTTCTAAGGTGTGGGCAAGGGATTTTCTCTCGTTTCTTTTCATAGTGGAATTTTGCATCCGTGATTTTTTACCCTAGTTTGAGATTTTTTCATGTATATCTTGTCTTGTGGTTTGTTTGAATGCTTTTATTCCTTTCTAGTTTATATTTCTTCCTGTTTATCGTTTGTGGGTGAGGCCTGAGAGTGGATCTAGGCTCACTGCGTCGTTGGCGTACTGCGCAACAGGTCCCACACCCCACATGGTAATTTGGACATCGAAACTTTTTCTACAGGTGCCTTAATCAGATTCTATGGATGTTGAAACCTTGTGGCTGTGTGGGTCACATGTGCACCAGCATACACATACATACATGTTGCATGGGCACAGAGATGTTCCTGTACCCGAGGCTGTGTGGAGCCCACAAAGATGTCCGTGATAAATCCATTCGGTCCATCTGCTTTGCAAGAACATGATAGAGCATTACTCTAAAAATCATAAAGATCGAAAACTCATGTGGTCCATACCACTTGAAACAGTGGGAATTGAACATATGGGGGTGACAGAAGTTTTGTATCAGGATGATATTAGTTCCTACAGTTTATCTGAGTGGTAATAACCCTATGAACGGTCTGTATGGCATGTAAACATCATGGTCAGTTCCAGGAAGGTTTCAATGGTGGATGTTTCCGTTCCCACTGTTTTATTGGTGTGGCTCACCTGAGTTCTGGATCTACCAGATTTTAAAACTCCTGTCCTGTTGAGGTCTTTCAAAACAGATGGACGGAGTGGATTTGTCACGTGCATCTCTGTGTAGCCCACACAGGCACAGGTATATCTCTGTGCCCGGGTCACAGGCAATCCGCTTCCGGGGTAATTTGGGCACGAGCATACTAGAAAGTAGTGACAGCCATACATTTATGTAATAGAGAGCATCATGGGCTACATCCATAACTAGGTGTGGTGTGCCCACATACCCTCATTTGCCCATCCATGACAGCAGAATTTAATACAAATATTTATTATTATTTTCTCTTTTTCTTCGGGTTAGTTTGTTTCCTATTGGATGAACAGGCACAATAAATAATAATAAATAAAAATACAGAGCATGGCTACTTACTTCCACACTTGCTGTGGCGTGCTATATAGGTACAGGGAAATGGTACTATAAGGTCGACCTCATGGGAAGATCCCATTGTGATGTGTGTCGAAAATCAACACCGTGCATTTGATGGGTGGGACATACTATCTAAAACCACGCGAGACACGCCTAAAACGTATAAAAGTGCTTGGTGGGGCCCACCTAATTTTCGATGAGGCCGAAACTTGGTCCGATCCCTCATCCAAGTGGGACACACAATGGATGGACTAGATTTGTGAACCACATCTCGATGGGCCCAATAAATAATTATGAATGTTTTAATGGGAGGATAACTTCTCTTACCTGTTGTATGTGGTGTGGCTCACCCAAGTCATGGATTGACTTAATTTTTAAGCCCATGGCCCCACCATGGAATGGTGGGTCTGAATGATAGGGTAGATGTTCGAAACACATCACGATGGGCCCACACAGCTCGACCTCATAGTACCATTTCCCCCCTCCACACACACACATATATAGTTCGCTATGGCCCACCATAATTTTCTATCAGGTTAAAAGTTGGTCATGAGGGTTTCATAGGTTGCTGCATCACATGAACAGTTCAGATTTTGTGTCCAAGACATTAGTGTGAAGGTGTGCAGGTGAGCATTTCACTCTCTCTATATATTCTTCTCCTTTTGCTCAGGTTGGTTTGTTTCCCATTGCATTGACAAAAGAAAAGAGTTTAAAAAAAAAAATAAAAATATAAAAAATAAAAAAAAAAAGAAAAAAAGAAAAGAAAAGAAAGCTGTAATGTAGCATGGGAACCTGTGGTGTGCACACAGACCCTCATTCGGTAGCCCATCTAATTCAGCAGAATTTAAAAGGAAAATATTTATTATTATTATTATTATTTCTCTTCTGCTGGGTTGGGTTGTTTCCCATTACACTGACAAGGAAGAATTAGGTTCCCTTATATTGCATACACACAATGCCTAAATACACATATGTAATATAAGATGGCCTACTAACCATAACTAGTCTGTGCGCCCACAGACACTCATTTGCTACACCCACCTAAGACAGCAGAATTTAATAAAAAATGATTATTTCTTTTTTTTTTTTTCTTCTCCTTTTCTGCTCAGATTGGTTGTTTCCCATTGCATTGACAGAAAAAAAAAAAAAAGAGGCCCAAGATCCCTTGGATATCTCTGGACTCTTCCAAATGATACAGTCATCTCCATCTGACAAAAAAAAAAAAAAAACATAGGATTTTGTTGCAGAAGAAGAGGAAAATGTCAAAATATCTCATTCTTCCCTTCTTCCCTGCAATCCTAAAGAAAGAAAGAAAGGAAAAAAAGATAAGCAAAATGATAAATCTTTGTATTGTTTTTGCTAGAAAGCAAAGGCTCAGATGACTCAACTGGTTTTGGATGGTGTCTGTAGAAACCCATATTGCTTCTGTAATGTAGATTTTGCCTGAAATATCTCATCAATTCGAACAAGAAAAAAACCCAATTAACAAAAATAAATAAATAAAAGAAAAAAGGAAAAAAGAAAGGATGGAAGATGAGCACCTTGAAATGGGTTGCAGAGAAGCCTATTGATAAATCCAAAACATCCTCCATCGATGTTTGCTTGTTGTTGGTGACATTTTTCTATATACACATACGGAAGGAAAAGAAAAGAAAGGAAAAAAACCCAAATCAAAATAATATCCGTAATCAATGAAAAATGAAAGAAAACAGCTTTTAAAAATAATAATAATAATAATAATAATAATAATAATAATAATAATAATAAAAAATCAAAATCATAATGCTTCTGATGGGCTTACCTTGGAGAAGCTGAAGACATGAGAGCTGGCAGTATCATCCAATAAAGAAGGCTGTTGTTGTTTTTTTTCTCCTTCAACCCTTCCCCTTTTGCTATTCTTTGTCACCAATGCAGCTGAAGGAGAATAAGAGGCAGAACAAAAGCACCCATTTTCATCAAAGCAATCATCATCATCATGGAAATGTGGTGGGCCAGATGAAGCATCAGATACCATAGATAAATCCTCCTCCTCCTCCTCCTCCTCTTCTTCTTCAAAAATCCCATCATTTTTGTGTGGAAAACCAGCTTGTTTGGAAGAAAGGGAGGTGGGCTTTCTTCCAAAGGACTGGTTTTCTAAGTACATAGTCCAACCAGACTCAGACCCACTACTACATTCCAATGGAAATTCTGCCTCTTCTTCTTCTTCTTTCACTCTTAGCATTCTTCAGATTGAGATTTCAAATGGGGTTTCTTTCTTTTATCTGAAATGAGGTTTCCTCTTCTTCTCTTGTTGATTGAGAGAGAGAGAGAGAGAGAATCCTACCCAAATCCTAACACCGCTTTTGTCCTAATTTCTTACTCTTTTTATCTTTCACCACCACCTTATTTTCCTCACTACTCGCAAATGAATCAAAACTGCCAGTTGGTTTTGGTCATTGGAGAGAGAGACTCAACGGCTTCACATGCAATACAGCAAGGCACTGTGTACGCCCTACACAAAAACGGGCACACGTCCATTATTTCTAATCCCGTGAACAGAAAGTAGAGAGGATTGGGTGTTTGTCCTTTTTTTTTTTTTTTTTTCCCTTCCCTCGTGGGCCCCACGGCAATTGCCTTGCCATCTCCGCTGTTTGGCCCACCGGTATGAGATGACCTGGTGATCTCAGCCGTCGGTCGGACGAAAGCTGTGGTAGATGGGTTGCGTACTGCCCCATCAGGACCTAGCCAGAGATGGACGGTCCTGCCAGGATCTGTGGGGCTCACCGTGATGTATATTCCTTATCCACGCCGTCCATCCATTTTGAAAGGTCGTTTTTGGGCATGAGCCAAAAAATGAGGTAGATTGAAGACTCAAGTGGACCACAGCACAAGAAGCAATGGGGATTGAAAGCCTACCGTTGAAAACTTCTTAGGGGCCACGGGAAGTTTTGGTCCAGCTGATATTTATGTTTTCCGTTCTTGACCTTATGAATAGGTTGGATGGAAAATAAACATCATAGTGGGGCTAGGAAGTTTTCAACGGTGGGAGTTCAATCTCCATTGCTTGCTGTGGTGGGGTCTACTTAGGCGTTCGATCTCCCTCCTTTTTGGTCTCATGCACTAAAATGATATGTCAGAATAAATGGACACCGCGGATCAAACATACACATCACGGTGGGCCCCACGGGTCCAGACATGACCATCCGTCTTAGCTGGGTACCCAATTGCAGTTTCATTTCCCTCGCCGGACGCGGATTTCCTGCTAAAGCCTCCCGCAATAAGTTCCTGCGCCTAGAATCTAGGTGAGCCCACCATGATGTTCGTGAGAAATCTGCTCCGTCCATCCGTTTTCCATGATCATTTTAGGGTGTGTGACCAAAAAAGAGCTGTATCCAAGGCCCAAACTAGGACACACGAGAGGAAAAAGTGTGACACCGTTGAAATATCTGCATGGCCACCTAAGTTTTTAATCCGTCTAAGATAACTTTGTTTCCAATTCATCCCAGTGGGAATGACATTATAAAGGATTTGGATAGCATATAAATATGAAGGTGGATCCCAGGAAAGTTTCAAACGTTAGGCATTTCTTTCCCCAGTTTTTCCTATGGTGTGGCCCACTTGGGTATTGGATCCAGCTCATTGTTGGTCGAATGTCCTAAAGTGAACTTGTAAAACTGATGGACGGGGTGGATTTCTCACCACCAACATAAATGTGGGCCACACCTAGATTCGCAACAAGGAACTTCCCTGTGAAAGCAGGAAATACGCGTCCTGCCTCGCCAGCTCCCCTGGGCGCCACCGTATGAGATGACCTGGTGATCTCAGCCGTCCATGGACAAAAGCTGTTGTGGATGGGTTGTGGGCTAAATAACAAGCTGAAAAGATGATCATTACTAGAGCTGGGCATTGACTGAGTCAGATCGGATTGGGTCCAACTCGATCCAATCTGAAATCTACGTGAGCTGATCCGAACTCGATCTGATCCGGGACCGAGTTCAGGACACCTGACTCGAACCGATCAGATGCATGGTATGCCTGACTTGAACCGAGTCTAACTCGGTTAGGAAAACCGAGTTAAATCGGGTTAGGTACGATTCAGATCGGCTTAGATTTGTGGGTCAAACTATGAGGTATGTGTTATATCCAAACCTTCATCCATTTGTAAGTTCGTCTTAAGGCTTGAGTCGAAAAATAAGACAGATATAAAGATCAGTTGGCCCACACTGCAAAAAACAGTGGGGATTGACGTTTACCATTGAAATCTTTTTGGAGATCATAGAAGTTTCGGATTAATATGAAATTTGTTTTTCCTCTTTATCCATGTATTTTTAACCTTAATAACAGATTAGATAGAAAATAAACGTGATGGTGGGCCCTACGAAAAATTTAACGATGAAAATCATAATTCTCGCTGCTCTTTGTGGTGTGGTCAGTTGATCTTTGGATATGATTTTTTAATATATATATATATATATATAATGCTCCGAAATGATCTCCAAATATGGATGAACGTTGTGGATATAATAAATACATAACTGTGGGGCGCATGTAACTTTGATCTCATTTGAGTCGTTTGTACAACTTGGAGCTTGAGGCCTCTCACTACTAGTCCATGGACACGTATTTGCCTGTGACAACCTATTAACGTGTTGGGCACGAAATGAATGCAGGACGCGGATTAGATATAGAGAGGTTTAGTTGGCATCACCAAGTTCTGTGGGCCCCACTATGGTGTATTTGTTATATTCACACCATTCATCCATTTTTAGATATCATTTTATGGTATGAACCAAAGAATGAGGTAAATAAAAGACTGTAGTAGACCAAACTAAAGAAAACAGTGGGGAGAGTAATTTCCACCATTGAAACTATCCTAAGGTCCATCATAATGTTTATTTGAAATCCAACTTATTAAAAAGTTTTTTTTTTAAAAAAAACATGAAATAAGGAAAACACAAATATCGGCTTGATCTAAAACTTTCGTGGCCCTTAGAAAATTTCAATGGTGGGCTTCACTATCCCACTGTTTTCTGTGCTGGGGTCCACTGAAGCTTTGGATTTAACTTGTTCTTTGGATGTTGCCTTAAAATGATCTCTCTAGATGAATGGAAGGTGTGGATACAAAACATACATCATGGTGGGGCCCACGGAATTTGTTAACGTAACTTCAGTAGCTACTCTCGCTACTCAGCCTGCCTGACGCCTGTCACTGGTTGACGTGCATAGCAAGTCTCTTAGGAAACTATGTTGGGGCCCACCGTGAATGCATGTGGTTTATCTACGCCATCCATTCATTTTTTCAAATCATTTTAGTGGTTGAACTCAAAATTGATGCATATCCAAAGCTCAAGTGCACCATACCACAAGAAAAAGTAGAAGTATTGATTTCCACCGTTGAATCACTCCGGATTGGATCGGATCAGTCCGAATCGGATCCATTCGGTTCAGATTGGTTCGAATTCACCATAATCCGGCCTTGATCCGATGAACGGTCGGATCTGACTAATCCAAGTCAAACTGCACTGATCCAAGCCTTCGGTTCGGATCGGGTCGGGTCGGATCGGGTAGGATCGGGTCGAATCCACCGAATCAGACTAGAAATGCCCAGCTTTAATCATTACCATTGATTGGTTCTGTTTTATTGACAGCTTGGATGTCAATAATTGATGGTCACAATCGACAGTTTAGTTTGACTTTTGGGTTCTGACCTTCTATCACAGAAGATGGAGGGTTGTGACATGTAGGTCACATGAGGTCCACTGTTTCTTACACGTGTGGCCCACCTGATCGACCGTCCAGCTTATTTTCTGGGCCACAACAAGATAACGAGGGACACGGATTTCCTGCGAAAGCCTTTACCAGGAAGTTCCTGCATTGGAAATCAAAGTGGGGCCCACCATGATGTTTGTAATGAATCCACTCTGTCCATCCGTTTTGTGAGCTCATCTTAGGACATGAAACCAAATGTGAGCAGGATCCAAGACTAAGTAGGCCGTACTAAAGGAAAAGATTGTTAGGGAAATTCCTACATTTGAAACCTCCCTGGGATCACAGTGATGTTTACATACCATCCATACTGTTCATAACGTCATTCCTACTGGGATTAACTGAAAATACAAATATTAGAATGATTCAAAACTTCTGTGGCCATACGAATATTTCAACTGTGGACGTTCAATTCTTACGTTTTCAGCCCACTTGAGCATTGGATCTGGTTCATTTTTGCACTCATATCCTAAAATGAACTCAAAAAAAGGATGGCCGGGTGGATTTCTCACAAACATTACAATGGCCCCACTTACGTACACAACACAGGAACTTCATGCCAAAAGGCTTTCGCAGGAAATCGGAGAGACCCACCAAACGTATGATCCGGATATCACACACATGCATCTCGTTGGCATGTTGAGGGACGGATTTGGATGGCCCCCATTTCTCCTTTGCAAGTGTATGAACTTCTCAATTTTTAGGAAGCGGATTGGCTGGTGTACCACACACCAGCTATATAGCTAGGGGTGTACATGGGTCGGGTCGAGTCGAATTGGCTCAGCTCATTCAGGCCCGTTCAACAGCCACACCAGGTCCGAACCCGACCGGGCCTGGTTACCGGGCCAACATCTCCAGCCCGAACCGGGCCCGGGCGAGTTCGGGCCAGTTTCGAACCTTCGAGTTCAGGCCACTTTCGAACCTGAGTTCGGGCCAGTTTCGAACCTTACAACAAGTTCATGGGAAAGGCTTTGGCAGGTAATCCGTGTCCCATTAATTTACAAGGCCGTCGATCAACGGTTTAGATAATTGAACTATAGACTCCACAAAAAATCTTCTGGCCTGGAACGTTCAATTCCTCCCGGTGACCATACTGCCCAAAACAAATGGGTGACTAGAGAATTTGTTTTAGCCGTTTATTTGTTTTATACCTGTGGCCAACTTAAGGTGTTTACCGGCCTGATTTTTGAATCAGAAGATCTAATTAGTACATCCAACCGAATGGAACTAAGATTTCATTTTTCTAATCCATATTAAGACAAGAAATGTGGCACATGTGTTTCACATCTAGGCCAGTCCTTATTGGGTCCCACTTTGAACATCCAATGGCCCAAAAAATAAGATGATAGACTCACCATCAGTCATTATTGCTTTTCCAACCATTGATTCTTCTGGTAGAAATGTGGCCCAACTGATAAGTGGGAACTAGGGCTAGCCCACCTGATGACTGACCCAGATCTTGTACACATGACATTTTGCCATGTTGCAAATCATCTTCACAATCTTCATGAAGAAATGATTTGATACTCTTGCAGAGTGATAGATGAGACATGAGCAGTTAGAATTACTTAGAAATTACATATATGGCTTTAAACCTTTCAAATTACAAGAACTATATATTATATATTATATATATATATATATATATATATATATATATTAATATATATATATATATATATATATATATATATATATATCATGAACCGGGTTTCGGGTCGAGTCGGGCCGGGTCGGGTTGGGCCGGGGCGGGTCGGGTTTCGGACCGAGTCGGGCCGAACTGGGAGGTATCCGAACTTGGCTTGAACTCAGTTTCGGGCCTAGAAAATTGGCCCGTCTCGGGCTTTTTCGGGCCGGGTCGAGCGAGCTAACCGGGCTAGCTCGGTTTGTGTACACCCCTATATATAGCTGATGTATTTCCGTCAGCAAGTTTTGTGTGTCACACCATGAGGTATGTGTTATATCCAAACCGTCCATCCATTTTTCAAGCTTGTCTTAAGGCTTGAGATGAAAATAAGGCAGATATAATGATCAAATGGATCACACTGCAAAAAGCAGTGGGGGATTGAACGTCTACCATTGAAACCCTTTTGGGGTCACTAAAGTTTCGGATCAATATGAAATTTGTTTTTCTAACCCTATGAACAGATTAGATGGAAAATAAACGTTATGGTGGGCCCTATGAATTTTATAACGGTGATATTATCACTGCTGCTATTTTTGGTGGGGGCTAATGCTCTAAAATGATCTCGAAAAATGGATTAACGGTGTGGATATTACAAATAGATGATTGTAGAGCCCATGTAACTTTGATCTTCTTTGAACTGTTCCTACAACTCGGAACTCGAGGAGTGTCGGCGCTCGTCTTCGCACGACACGTATCTACACCAGCTATATAGCTGGTGTGTGATACACCAGCCAATCCGCTTCCCCATTTTTATTGCTGCTGTGGCCCACCTATTGTTGATCCAAACCGTTCATCTATTATTTCCCAACGTCAAGAGGCCACGTGGAAGAAGCCCCATTAACCAGATTTGCCCATTGTCCATGCAATATACGAAACGTATGCACGTCAGTCCAGCTGTCCAAATCGTGAGCCCCGGTCATGACAAATGACCACACTGATTAGGCAATATCAACCATCAAATTCTGGCGTGTTGATGTGACCGTTCACCATTTTGGATTGAACTTTTCATTTGGGTGGCCACTAATCTGCTGGTAAAGGATCATCAGATGAATGGACGCGGATTGGCTACTGATGCTGCCAGTAGCAAGGTCTGTGCTCTGTGAGCCCCCACCATGATGTAAGTGTTTTATCAACGCCATCCATCCATTTTGTAAAATCATTTTAGGACATTAGCCCAAAGATGAGAGATCCAAATCTCAGGTGGACCACATAATAGGGACGAAAGTTTTGGATCAAGTTGATATTTTTGTATTCCCTTCATTCAGATCTTTGTGAAAGGTTGGATGGCAAATAAACATTACAGTGGGCCGTAGGAAGGTTTTTAATGGTGAGCGTTTAATCACCAATGTTTTCCTATGGTGTGATCCACCTAAGAGTTGGATGTGCCTCAATTTTGGGCTCATGCACTAAAATGATTTGGGAAAAACAGATGAACGGTGTGGATAAAACACATACATCATGGTGGAGCCCACACAGAATCGACGAGTAGCCACTTCGCGAATGGGAGTGGACTTTGCTCCATTACACTGTGGGGCCATGCTTGAACATCTTGATCACACGAATGCCACCCGTACTGTAGCTTTTCTGTGAAAGTTTCCTCTGGAATAGCAACTGCAAGCAGTAGCCTATCCTACATTGTTTGGTTGGCTTAAGAACCTACGTACTAATGTCGGTTATAGGGAATTCAAATTTCCTACAATCCGTTCAACGAAAAGCTCTGTGGCCAGGGCGGCTCAAAGGGGTAGGCAGGTGAGGCAATCACGTAGGCCCTAATTATGAAGTCTCTGTATTATAGCAAAATTACACTTTCTTAATTATGAAGGTCAAAATTAAAATTAAGAAGAAGGAAAAAAAAGCTTAAATTTTTTGAAATAAAATTTTTCGAACAAATTTAAAATTAAAAATAAAAAACAAATCTTAAAAACTATCACTATCAATAACCACAGTCTAATTTTTTCGTCTCTTTTCAAAATAATAGCATTATTTCCAATAAATTCTTCTCCTAAAACCTATGACTACCTACTTTATTGTTAATTAAGTTCTTAAAAAATTAAATTCTAGGGTCATTTTTTAAAATTAAATTTTAACTTCATTTTGCATCTAAAAAGAAAGAAGCAAATTTATGGTTTAAGTTTTGAATTTATTAAATTTTTTTTTTTTTTAAACTAAAAAGCCTCAATTTTATGACTCCCGTAAGGCCCCAAAAATGTTGAGCCACCCCTGTCTGTGGAGTCCAATGTACAATGCCGGTGTAGCATCCACTCCATCTACCGTTTTTGCCAGCTAATGCTAAAACGTGATTGTAAGTATCAGACCCATCCAAAACTCAAGTGGGCCACACCACAAGAAAAGTGGGTTAGTGACGCAGGCTATTGAGACCATCCAACTTACTCAGGGGATGAATCCAACTAGGATATCTCAAATACCAGCCATTTAAGTAGGCCCAAGACGCCATCATCGGCTCAGGGATTATTATTATTATTATTTTTCGGTTACAGGATGTGGATTGGCTGGTGAACCTGCACCAGCCAGCTAGCCGGTGGAAAAGCTTTGTGGTCGTCACCATGATGTATTTTTTTTAATCCATGCCCTTCTTTTATTTTGTCAGCTCGTTTCAAGGCATGATCTAAAAAAATAAGGCAAATTCAAAATATAAGTGGATCATACCCTAGAAAATTTAAGGGGACTATAATGTTTATTTGCCATCTAACTTTCCGTAAAGTCGCACAAATCTACACACACACACACACACACACACACACACACACATATATATATATATATATATATATATATATATATATATATATATATATATATATATAAGATTGATCTGAAACTTCGGTGGGCCCCAAAGTTTTCAATGGTAAACGCTTAATGTCCACTATTTCTTATGGTGTGGTCCACTGGTGCCCTAAAACGAATGAAGGGTCAAAATGGATCAATCCATGTAGATAAAATAAAACATATACACCATGGTGGGGCTCACTTATCTTTTCCATCAGCTAGCTGGCTCGTACAAGGGTCAATCCGCGTGGGGCGAGTATTTTGTTGCACATGATCCCTACACTAACTGTCGTACAAAAACTGTTGTATGAAAATGGGGCTAGTTTGAATTTTCATTCAAGAAGTTGGATGCAATCGGCAGGTGACCCAAGCAGGTGGAAATGTTCCGTCGACTGACCATGATGTATGTGTTTTATCCACACATTCCATCCATTTTTACAGCTCAGTTTTTGGCATGATCCAAAGTGGTTTGGGCCGAGTAGGTGGATCCTTAACTGTAGGGCCCACCTTGATGTACGTGACTTACATTGACACCGTCCATTTATTTGAAAGTTCATTTTAAGGTATATTAAAAAAAAAAAAAATGAAGCAGATTCAAGTCTTAAGTGGACCATATCAATGAAAACAATCCCTACCATTAAAAACTTCTTGGGCACCACCAGAATGCAGTTGAATCCCTATCATTGCTAATGTCAAGAAGACCTAGATGAAAAGACCACACAAATATTAGCTTATCCAAAACTTTTGTGGCTCACCAGAAGGGTTTTTTGGTCAATTAAACTTATTTTTATGTATTATGGTCTACTTGAGATTTGGATATGCTTCAATTTTTTTGATCATGCCTTGAAATGAATTTTCAAAACGATGAACAACAAAGGCACGTGCATCATGGTGGGCTCCACCGTCAGGGATCCCACCCACGTGAGTGGATGGGGGAATCCACCAAAGCCACCCAATGGGGATTGAACAGTTATTATTGAAAACTTCTTTGTGGCCCACTGTAATGTTTATCAGCCATCCATCCTCTTCATAAAATCACTAACCTTGGATGACGTAAAAAAAAATATAGCTTGATCCAAAATGTATGTGGCCTGGAGAAGTTTTCAACTGTAGGGGTTGAATCAACCCTTTTTTCTATGGTGTGGTGCAATTAACATTTGAATATTCAAAAAATGATAGACCGAAGGGATAAAACACATGCTTCATGGGTGCTCAGAGCCAGAGCCGGATGTAATACTCAAAACGTGAGGATTAAACGTCCACAGTTGAAATATTCCTAGGGCCAAGGAAGCTTTGAATTAAGCTAATATTTGTCTTATCAGTTCATCCCAGTGGGAATGAGGAGGTTTCAACTTTAGGAATTTCTCTACTCACCTTTTCCTTTGGTGCGATCCTACTCGAGTCTTGAATCTGCTCACTTTTGGCAGAAAGTCTTAAAATGAGCTCAAAAATCGAATGTACGGGATGAATTTCTAACTAACAAACATAACGGTGGGCCCATTTATGTTTCCAGTGCAGCAACCGAAAGTCTTTCGCGGAAATCCGCGTCCATTTCCCACCGGCTACGTGGCTGGTGCAGTGTCACCAGCCAATCCTCGTCTTGGCGGATTCGATAGTACATCGGCTGTAGTTTGCTGGGAACGCTCTGAGAGGCACACCATGATGTATGGATTTATCCACACCGTCCATACATTTTCCATTTCATTTTAAGGTATAAGTCAAAAAAATGATGCATATACAATGCTTAAGTGTACTGCACGGTGGGGCATAAACGCCCACCATTAAAAACTTCTTGGGAGGCTTAGAAGTTATAGATCAAGCTGATATTTTTGTTTTACCTTCATCCAGTTTCATATGACCTTATGAATAGGTTGGATGACGAATAAACATCACGGTGGACCCTAGGAAGGTTCCAATGGTGGGGCCATTATCACTGCTGCTTCCATTGGTGTGGTCCACTTGAGAATCGGACGTGCCTTAATTTTGGTCATATGTCCTAAAATGATATGGAAAAATGGATGGACGGTGTGGATATATGTATACATAACGGTGGGCTCCTCAGAGCCCCAGCCTGTTCCGAGCTCATGACATGCAAGGGTAGTACCGAATCCGCATCCCAAATGTTGGATCCATGAGAGAGAGAGAGAGAGAGAGAGAGAGAGAGAGAGAGAGAGAGAGAGAGAGAGAGGCTAGAGATGTCTAATCTCGGTCTGATTAATGGAGGAAATTGGGAAAAGATGGGATAAAGAGCGGCTGAAGATGTCTAATCATGTTGTAATCCATGGAGGAGATTGGGATAAGATAGAGAAAAAAGGCTAAATTAAAGGTCTAATCATGGTGTAATTGATGGAGGAGATTGGGATAAGATGGGATGAAGAGAGGCTGTTCCCTGGATTTTAGTGAGAGATCAGGGACAACTACAATGAGGCTAGCTATAATACATCCAGGGTTCTTGCTATTTTTACTTCATCAATGCATCCCTTGAATGCGGGCTCATCCTGCAATAATCCAGACTGTTTATATGATGGGTCTTATTACAGATGAATGATATAAAAAGTAAAAGTTCAGGTTTGAATATTTCAACCATTCCTTTCCTTTAAATATGAACTGTTTACTTTACACCATTGTTTTGTGGGCCATTGATGCTATCTTTCAGTCTTGCATTTTTGGGTTTTATTTATGTGGTGAGGCCATCAAATAAATGTCTTGGACTATTACAACATGATCGCATGTTCAACAGCTACAGTACCTGATCGCATGTTCAACAGCTACAGTACCTGTATGGAAAACAGCAATACATCCGAATGTACTGCAGCAAACGTCAGCTACAGGATGTCATGTAGATGGAGAATTGTCCTTGAGTTAGAAAACGTGAAACCATGTGGATACATTAATTCTTTAGTCAACCATGTGGATACATTCAATTACTTGACATATTCAGTTTTAGATTTTTACTGGATTCAAAAAAATTTAATCAATTGCGTATCTTTATAGTCATACCCAATTATTTAAGTTTCACTGTTTACTCAAATAATAATATTTTTAACTAAAATATTAAATATTAACATATAATATATTAAATTCTATAATATTATTTTTATTTTTATTTATTTATTTATTTTTCACACACACCACAATGGGTACTCAAACCCAATGAACCCGTGTTGAAATTCTTGTGAGTCTACCACCCAAGCATGAGTATTCACTTAACATTTAAATGAATAATAAAGTTTGATTTGTTTCAATGCTTTAAGATTTGTAGTTTGATATTAACTAATATGTTATAGAAATTATTTTTCTAATTTTATATATTTTTATTAATTTTATTTAATATTTATGTTATTTTTATATAAGAACTTATATTTGACTTCTTTGGATAATATTTGTATGCCACTTCCACTTCTTTGGACAATATCTGAGTATAATAATATCCAAGCCAGATATTGAATTAGGACATTGCAATGTCTCTACCCCTCCCCCTCGGATGCCCGCAACTACCTCCATGTGGGTGCACCCATATAATTAAGAAACTTTGTATGACAAGGCATAGAAGTGTGGGGGCATGCCCTTTGATTAGACCGAGGCCTAGAAATCTAGCCGACTTAAAACTCAGGTGGGCTTCACCATGGGAATGATTGAGATAGAAATTCTCACCATTAAAATTATCCAAATTGCATGTGGGGTCCATTGTGGTGTGAATATGCAATCCAATCCACTCATCTTTAGTGTGGGGGGTTCATCGATGGCGTCTATATGCAATCTAATGTGAGCCAAACCAGACGAAATTAGAATTTTTAGGAATGGCTTTACACAATTCCTTATGGTATAACTCAACCAAGTCTTGAATTGGACTAATTTTTAGAAACCATAGTAAAAATGTAGCGGTGTACCTGATAAACAAGTGGATTTGATGCGGATTTTGATCGTTCATTGCTATTGTGATGCTCATATGGTTGTATGATGCCCTCTTAATGACTACCTACTCACACTAATAGAGCTTGGCAAACTTGACTCATCTAACTCATTCAGACCCGACTCGATCCGAATTGAGTGAGTGAGTTGATACGAACCGAGTAGACTACTTCCTATCCAAACTCATACTGAGTCGAGTTTAGGTCACCCAGTAACTCGACTCGACTCGACCCAAAATCCAACTTGGTATTGACTTGACTTGATCCGAAACTCAACATATATAAAAGCACAGATATGATGTTTCGGATATGAGATGCCATGTAGCTGATGGAGAGGTTGCAATTCTGGTAAGCGCACCTAGGTTTTGAGTTGTGATTTCAGCTCGTGGATACTCGTTGCACTCGACCCGACTTAGTGCTCACTCGGTACTTGTGACTGGGTTGGACTCGGTTCGGATTAGCCCAAGCCAGACTCGGACTCGGATCATGTCAGGCATGCTGGACTTGGTACTGAGTCAGGTTGAATTCGAGTCAAGTTTATTTCAAAAGCAGATCGAGTCAGGTCAGCCTTAACTCGGTCTGACTCGACTCGTTACCCAGATCTACACACCAGCGCATTCCGTATTCACCAATGCATATAGACATGTCCCACATGCTCATATCCAAAATGCATGTGCATACGAAGCCTCTAGATTGTGTACCATACACATGACACATGTGTATGATGATCTAAACTAGACATACTATGGACTTGGCTATCAAATGACCCTAAAATCAAAATTTCCTTTTATTAAATTATCTTCAACGTCTAATAGATGGGCCTTTCTTCATTGAATGTAGTTTTTATTGCACTTTTTTTTTTTCTTTCTTTCTTTTAGTGTTCATTTGTATACCACCAACTGAACACAAGACCATTATACATTATAATTTTGGAACTCAAAAATACAAAATAGGTACACAAAATCTATGGTGTCGATCCTATCCATGTGCCCCATGTATTCAAATGACATAGAGGCACAAAATGTGCTCTCACACAGAAGTCAAATATCACAACAAATTATTCACATGATATGCTGTAATGCCTCGAGTTTTCGAAACCCGAGTATATGACTCGTTCTCCAAAAACCCGAGTGTTAACCTTTAAAGATAATCAAATTTAGGTATTTCTTTTCTTTTCTTTTATTTTCTTTTCTTTTTCAGAGTGAGCATATAGGCGGAATAGTAACAAATCAAGCATAAAGGAAATTGTAAATACATTTAAATTATCAGAGCGGCTGCCCATAATGACTTATACAAACTAATGTCCCAATACTTACAATTACAAAATGAAATAATATCGCATGTGAAACAAAGTAAATTATAACTAATCTTGAGCTGTAAAGTCCCGTAGCAACTTATGGCAAATACAATCACGCATCCTTAACAATTATACCCTGCTCCTCATCAATATGAACATGAATATCATCTAGCCCACTTGTACTACATGTACGGTTATATATTCGATGAATGAGTGGCCAGCTCAGTGTGAATTTTTCTCAAGATTACACACCATCACATTAGTTAAATATAGTTGTAAACAAAAAGGCATTCAAAAACATACGTGATGCAATCTTATTAAATGCATGGATGCATGAGTGCACATCAACTGGGGATGCTCATTTAGTTGGCTTTTGAGCGAAACCCATGCATGTGGCCGGTCACCAGCGAAAGTACATCGTACATGCGTAGTGCCAAACTCACCAAGAGTGGGTCGATAGTCGGTGGTCTGGTAGCGAAACGATACCACAACTATAGGCATATGCTACAACATCCAAAATTATCCACTCGTCATCTCCCGTATGCTATGAATGCATAATTAGCCCAACCATTATTATTTCATTTACAACCAGCCAATTTAAGAAAGCACAAAGGTCACTACGAGGGGGCTCATCACCCAACGTAGGCTGACAGCTTGGACATAGTGTCCCACGACCACCATCCCCGACTCATGAGGCTACCACCTTAGGATATATAATGGATGCCCATCGACTAGTGGCCAATCAAATTCAAAAATGTGGAAATTACCATCGCATGGTTATATGGGAATGAACCATCGAAGCCACGCAGAGCAAATATCAAATCTTGGGACAGAAACAGGTCGGAGCGGTAAAAGGTCGTACGAAGTAAATACTAAATCGAAATGGTAGGGCAACGTTAAATCAGGACGATAAAGAATTCATCCTCAAGGCCACGTAGGCGAAACAACCCATGGATGGTAAACCCATATTAACATTTCACCACCCAAAAATAACCTCAAGGGTCCATTTCTAACACATTCCGTCTCGTTACACCCTAAGCGTGGGCTCACATACATAAGTGAAGTTTTTCCACTAGTTGATGTAGTGAATTGGATTCTATAAGCGACTTACAAACAATTCGTTGACATGTGAAGGTGTATGGATACAACATGTAAGATATATGTCCACATTAAGTTCATAAATATATCATAAACAAAACATATTATAAGTTATCAATTGGATTTTGGATGGAAGCCAATGCACAAGTGACTATTGCATGTGAGTATGATGTACAAGCTATCAATTATAATTTCAAATATAAATAATCTCTTAGGAATTAATAACAGATGTAAGTAATCCTAAGTTATAAGATAACGTTTGTATTTCTAATGAAAATTATTCCTTAGGCTAACTTGGTAATGGAAAGCTTAAGGGGAAGAAATCATCACCTTACGAGTTGAATAGCCAACTGATGTTGCTAGAAGCGTGTGCACCCTTAGAATTGAATCCTACCATGAATTGTGAAGTTGATGTGAGATCAATGTTCTACAAAGCGTCTATGGTTGATATTAACATAACCCAGGGTTTGGATTACTTATTTTTAGGGTTTTGATATAGAATTAGGGTTTCATCCTAGAATTTAGTTCTAGGCTTAGATTTTAGGATTTGAATGCTAATTAATGTAAAATTAATTACCATATTAATTTAGTAATTATAACATAATTATTAACATTAATGATAGAATTAATATTAGCTAATCATGGTAATAGTAATCATTACGATGATAGTAATTAGTACACTACTATCGATGATAATATTTAAGAATGGTGAGTAAAATTTTAATATCTAATAGTTGTAGTTTTACCTATAATAACTAATACTAGTATAAGTAATATGCTAGTGGCTAATCACGTTTAATAATCGTGATAATTATGGTAATGCCAAAGATAACTAAAAACAATCTACTTTGGGGAGAAAGTTGACTTACGTTAGTTGGATCGATCCAACCCAAAAGCTCGATTTCCTCCCAACTTGAACCTCTCAACTCGACGAGTTTCAGCCGAGTCGACTCGGCAGCACGTATAGACTCCCGCTCCTCTTCTTTCTTTCCTTTCTTTTCTATTCTTCCTCCTTATCCTTTCCTATCCTCTTCCTCATGGAAAATAGGGTAACCAACTCGATCCAAACTCGAATCAACTTGGCTAGGTTAGCCACTAACCGAGTTAACTCAATTGGCTGAGGAGGGACCCGGTCAGCAAGCCACCCCCTTCCCTTTCTCTCTTTGCTTCTCGACTTCCCTCCCCTGCTCTCTCTATCTCTCTCTCTCTCTCTCTCTACCCCTTTGTTTCTTCTCTTTTCTTCTTCCTTTATGCTTCTGGAAAGTCCAGAGGTGGCTGGACTCGTCTTAAGCGCTGCCCAACTTAGCCTGAACTTGGGGCGAGAGTGCGGTAGCGAGCAGCTCACCCTCGACGCTCCTTTCTCCTTTTCTCTCTTTCATTTTTGTTTCTCCCCCTCTCTTTTTTTTTTCTTTCTCTATCTTCTATTCATCCCTACTAAATCCACCCAACTTAGCCCCCACTTCAATTAGAGCGAGGTAGTGACTCGGTTCGCACCGAGCTAGTGCGGCATGATGGCTATAGCTACCTGCTCCACTCTCGAACTCTGACTTTCTTTCTCCTTTCTATCTTTTTCTTTCCTCTAGAACCAGGGCTAAGGAGTAGTCTCAACTTGTTGTAAACATATGTCTTAAATCTGTCTCTGGGCTGCTCGATCGGTCGAGTGGACTGCTCGACCAGTCGAGGGGGCTGCTCGACTAGTTGAGGCTCGCTCGACTCGAAGTCCAGCGGCGAAGTTTTTTGGAATCCTGTGGTGCTCGACCAGTCGAGGGTCAGGCTCGACCGGCCGAGGGTGCCCTTCGACAAGTCGAAGCCCCGACTCGACTAGTTGAGGGTTACGCAGATAATATGCGGATTCTGCGCGGATTGCGTAAATTTGAGGCGGTTTCGCAGAGGTGCAGAAGGGGAGTTTCTTAAACTATAAACAAGGGTCCCTATGGCTATTCTAGGGCATTCTAAGGCTTTCTGAAGGGGTTCTAAGGGTTCTTAAAAAGGTTTTAGGATTTCTAAAGGGTGTAGCAAGGGTGAGATTCGAGGTTGTTCGAATCGGGTAAGTCCTTTATCTTTGTAATTTATGCTTTCATAGTGGAATTATGTCGCTTTGTGTCGTGGTTTTTTCCAGTAAGGGTTTTCCACGTTAAATCTTTGTGTTCTCTTGTGATTGCCTGGTGTCATTGGATTGTTATCCTAGATCTAGATTTGTGTGATTCCACAGCACAAATCCCCAACAAGTGGTATCAGAGCAATCGTTGGGGCACAGATCTGAATTTAAGGGATAAACATCAATGGGAAAATAATTTTGAGTTATGGAAGATCAAGATGATCCATTCCTTAATTAAGTAAGGCAAAGATGGTGCTCTTAAGGAGCAAAAGTCTACTATGACTGATGATGAATGTAATATTCTTGATAAAAAGGCTTTATCATCAATCCGTTTATATCTCACGGATGAGGTTCTCTATAATGTCATGAGAGAGAAAACTGCGGCTAGTTTATGGGCGAAGTTAGAGGATGTCTATGCGAAAAAATCCTTTAAAAATCGCCTACACTTGAAGTGTTAGTGGTATAACTTCAAGGTAGCAGAGGGTGGAGATCTAGAGACTCACATCAGCAACTTTAATAAATTAGTTTGCAAATTGCTGGATATGGAGGAAGTGATGAAAGATGAAGAACAAGCATGTATGTTGCTGAATTCTTTTTCGACGTCATATGAGTCATTCAAGGACAATGAGTACCACGAATAAAACCCTGAGTGTCAACATAATTATCTTAACCCTTTAAGGGAAGGCTATGAGAAAGCTTAACATCGACATGTGGATATCTTCTGATGTACTGCTTACAAGGCGTACGAATTCTGAACAAGGTATGGGTTCTTCAGATTCTAGGTCCAAATCCAAGGGCAAGGGCAAAGAAAAGGTAAAGTGCTGGAATTATGGGATGGAAGGACATGTGAAGAAGGATTATACAAATCCTAAATCTGAGAGAGAAGATTCTGAGGCTTCGTATAGGGAGGCCAATACTGCCACGTTAGATGGATCGAGTGGATGTGATGGTGATGTTTTGTTTGTGTCTATGATCAGATGACCACACGATGATCGTAAGGACGATTGAATTCTAGACACAAGGGCATCTTTTCACATGACTCCTCATCGAATTTGGTTCACCAGTTACAGGAAGTACGATGATGGACAAGTGTTTATGGACAATGACATTACCTGTAATGTTGTGGTTGTTGGTACGGTGCGCATCAAGATGTTTGATGGGAAAGAGCGTACCCTGACTGATGTGAGGCACGTTCCTGTATGAAGAAGAATCTAATTTCTCTTGGCGTACTTGAGGCAAAGGGCTGCAAGTTCACAGGTATTAATGGTGCTCTTAAGGTATCTAAGAGGACATGAGTAATCATGAAAGCGCAACGACTCGGTAACATGTACAGGTTGATTGAGAACACTTCAAAAGGTAGAGCTACAATGGTTGTAGTGGATTCCACCTTTGCACGTGTGTGGCATGTTGGGCATGATCACATGAGTGGGTAGGGCAGGAAGGCCGAGATGCGCGGACGGAGATACGAAGCAAGTGGAGCAGCCACATGTGAGAAGAAGCACACGGCATAATCGCATGATATTGGCGAGGTACATGGATGACTCCAATATCGTAGAGGATCATTCTTCTATTCAGATGGCTCTAGGTAAATCTGGTGTTGAGAAGTGGAAGGTGGCTATGGGCGATGTGATTAACTCGTTATACAACATCGACACATGAGAGGTGGTAGACCTTCCAGTGGGCCGGGAAGCGGTTAAATGCAAGTAGATCTTCAGATATAACATAGATACAGAGTGAGGTTGGTAGCGAAATGGTTATGCTTAGAGAGAAGGAATCGGCTTCTTAGAGATATTCTCGCCGACGGTATAACAGGTGTCTATTTGATCCGTGATTGGTGCTGGTTGGCCAATGTGATTTTGAGTTAGAAAGATGGATGTAGAATCTGCACTTCTGTACTAGAAATTGAAAGAGCAGATCTATATGAAGCAACTAGAACGGTTCGAAGTTAAAGGGGCTGAGAAAAAGTTTGCAGGAGGTTGTGGTATGACCTGTCGCCCATGTAGTGGTTTGATTCCTTCATGGTGAGTCAGGAATTGTATGTTGATGACATGTAAATCGCCAATTATGACATGTCTGATATTAATATACTGAAGACTCGGTTAAGTGGGACATTCAGGATGAAGGATCGGGGGACTGCGAAGATGGTTCTCAGCATTGAGACTGGAAGAGGAGTAGGCTTTGCTTATCTCCGGCAGAATACCTTGGGTAGGTATTGATTAAGGAGGTGATGGACCATGCAAAGCCAGCGAGCGTTCCCTACGCATCTCTCCTTAAGTTTTTCTCAGGACATGTCCCAAAACAGATGGGAAAAGCAGGATATCTCATGAGCCTTATTTGAATGGGGTTGGCAGTGTACGTCATAGTCTAGATTAGACCAGTTATTTCATAGGTTATCAGTGTTATGAGCAAATAGCTCGGCAAGCAACATTGGGTAGCGGTGAGATGGTAAGAAGACTACGTCTTTACTTTTGGGAAGATAGGAATAAAGTTGGAAGGATATGTGGATTCAGATTACGTATGTGTGTGGATTCCAGGAAGTCGACTTCAGGTTACTCGTTTGTACTTGCGGGTGGAGCAATTAGTTGGACGTCTATGTTATTCAACAGGTGCTTGAGGAAGGAGGCGTAACTCTGGAGGAGATTCACACCTGTGTGAATCCAGAAGACATGATCACCAAGGTCGTTCCTGTAGAGAAGTTCATGTTTTATGCGACTTTTCTGAGCTTGGCGATGGCGTAAAGGAAGACAGAGTGTGCATGAGAAGCTATGATGTGATGCAGAGATAAGAGAAAAGGTTAAGAAGCTATACAATTGAATATTGAAAACATGGAGGAGATTGTTGAAAATAGATGTCTTAAATCTGTCTCTAGGCTGCTCGACTGGTCGAGTGGACTGCTCGACTGGTCAAGGGGGCTGCTTGACTAGTCGAGGCTCGCTCGACTCGAAGTCTGGTGGCGAAGTTTTTTGGAATCCCGTGGTGCTCGACCAGTCAAGGGTCAGGCTCGACCGGTTGAGAGTGCCCTTCGACCAGTCAAAGCCTGACTCGACTAGTCGAGGGTTACGAAGATAGTGCGCGGATTTTGAGTGGATTGCGTAAATTTGAGGCGGTTTCGCAGATGCGTGGAAGGAGAGTTTCCTAAACTATAAATAGGTGTCCCTAGGGCTATTTTAGGGCATGCCAAGGCTTTCTTAAGAGGTTCTAAGGGTTCTTAAAAGGGTTTTAGGGTTTCTAAAGAGTGTACCAAGGGTCAGATTCGAGGTTGTTCGAATCAAGTAAGTCCTTTCTCTTTGTAATTTATGTTTTCATAGTGGAGTTTTGTCGCTTTGTGCCATGGTTTTTTCTCGCAAAGGTTTTCCACATTAAATCTTTGTGCTCTCCTGTGATTGATTGGTGTCATTGGATTGCTATCCTAGATCTAGATCTATGTGATTCCACAACACAAATCCCCAACACAACTCGCCCTGAGTCAGGTAAGCACCGGCGGACTGGTGTTGTGCGGTATAGCTCGAGTCGAGCTCTCCCTCTCGTTCACTGCTTCTCTCTCCCTCACTCTTCTCTCCATTCTTTCTTCCTTCCCTCTCTCTTTCTTTTCCTATCTTCCTTTTCGTTCCAATTGTACCCATAATGTGGTTGTTGGCAGGTTAGCTGGTCAGGTTTTTCTAGGGAAGATAGCCAGCTCTAATGGCGTATCTTCACCAGTAACTCATTTCTTCAAAAGGATGTTACCAGAGGGTTTTATTGTGCTTCATGGTGCTTGTAAGCATGAGGGAACGAAGCTTTATTAGCATTTTTCCAATGGGTTCAAGCTTGGAAGACGGTGGCTAGTTTTCCTTAGGTCTTTGTAAGAGATAGGAGAGAGAGTTGTTTTCTCTCTCTTCTTATGGAAAAACCTAGCTTTCCTAGGCCGTTGGATGATGAATGAAGGGTGTGGATTCAATCTAGGGCACCCTACTTGCATTCGAACAAATGAGTTCAATTATTTGTCTATACAGCTGGTGATGGAGCCCTAGATCTAAGGGTTGTGATTTAACCAGATGGAGGGCTGGGATTTGCCCAGGCGAATGGTCGGGATTGGAGGATTCCCCCTCATGCGGATTACCACTGTGGCAAGGAGAAACAGTTCCTGTTTTCGGAACTGCCGCACGCGGCTCTGTTTGGGCTTGGGTTTAAGTGCATGCACATGTGCATGAATGGGTATAGAAGTTGTGGATTTGGTTGGGCCTACCTCCTGGATCGGATGAAGGGTTTGGATCAGATCAAAGTGGTCCACATTAATCACAATGGGCTGGTTTTTAAAGGGCTGGAAACATAATTCCATTGCACGCCAGCCCCTTACGATCGACGTTGTGTGCACATACGGGGCCACCGGCATGATAAACTCATCAGGGTTGGACTGAAATGGAGGACCTCACATTATGGACGGTTCAGATCTAGCTACCGGGCCGTGATGGTGGGCCACACAATCTGAATCACGATATTTAACTATTGATTACCATTGTTGCGACGGTTAAATTAATCCCAATCTGAGCATCAACGATTAAAATGGTCCTGGGGCCTATTTAATTGAGTCTTAATGGTATATTCAATTACCAGAAGCCGGGGTCGGGATGATCAAATAATGGGTTGTGAACTTGAGTGTTGTAGGCCTAATAATGATGGATCTGGCAAATTGGACCTAGATTTTAAGATGGCTTAAGGTCAAAGCTTTCCATAGCCCTCATTAAACAAATTTTAGTGGTCTCTAGGATTGTTTGATTACAACCTAAAAGTTTATTTTATAACCCAATGGCTGGATTAGGGAAATCAAGTATTAGAGTGATCGATGGGACGTTGTGGATATAATGTACAATAGATCTTGTGATTTAGACCTTTAAATTTAAGATTGTCGATTAGATCTGTCAGTCTATGAAACTGAAATCCTAAAAATAGGTTTCTCTAACAATGTGTTGGTACATCTTGAATAGTAATGGGTGGATAGCTTGATATATGGGTGGAAATTGTCTTCAACGGTCGGCTTTAAGCTGTAATGAACATGAATGTTCAATTAAGTTAAGTTGGTATTTATACTAAGTTAGGTTACATGGTAACACCCGAATATTGAAATTACGGGGTGTTACATATGCTAAAGAGGTTTTGTACATAAAGTTCTTTATGGAGAATTCTAAAATAAGGTTAAAAAAATATATATACAAAATTTTAAAGAACGATTTAAGGGTTTAGGCAGCGTAAAGGTCTGTCCAAGTTTTTATAATTTGTTGTTGAAGTTTTGCCGTTACCGTTGAATAAGTGCATGCAATGTAATCCTAGCCATATATGTGTAGTTTCTAATAAATTCTTAGATCAATGTAAAAGAAAAAGACCCTCATCTATGATCATATATAAGCTTTATTGAGAACTTGGGTTCTTACTCATGCCTCGGTGGTAAAGTCACAAGAGTTTCAATACGTGATCATGGTTTCAAATACCCATTGTGGAGTGAGTGCGTGCCTTTTCACAATGTAGATTGATTGTGGAAATTACCATTTCGAATGGATAAGATCATTCATTTGATGGGAATTGTTTATTATTATTATTATTATTATTATTATTATTATTTAAAATTATGCATAGACATAGCTCATTAAATGGATGGATCAGATCCAAATCCCAACCACCCGTGAGGATCACCTATTGCAAAAACCAACCCACCAACCCATACCACTCATCAAGGGGAATACACTATAAAAAATAATGGATAATAGCTAATATAAATAAAGAAATGCATCTAGCCTACCTAATAGGTGGATTAAGATGATTTTGAATAAGGTGATCCTCTTGATGGGTCCAACATTTTGAATGGGTGAAAAATACCCTAATTTGGACGGTAAATTATTAGCTGTCCAACTTGTTGGAAATGAGCATCTTAAAAAAAAATTGTACTAGACTCAGAAAGAGGTAGAACTAGGGCCGAAAGTTGGGTGGGTTCAATCCTACCGGCCCGTGACTGACTCGACATTGGGTTAGGCTCCAGCAGGATGTATTTAGTCTGATCTCGGGCTTGGGCTATACAAACACCAACCCGATAAACTTGGGTCGGGCTTGGGTTGAGGTCTCCGGTTGCCCAACCCGATCTGAACCTGAATAATATATAAGTTACTTATAAATTGTAGTTGAGTGTGGATAGTCTGTGTTGAACGCATAGGAAATCGCAGTGCTGTCAAGTCTCATTGGTCCACATCATTTCCATTGACTCAAGCTAACAAGATATACAGGATTTCTCTCTCTAGATAGATTGTGTGCTACACAACATGACTTTTAAAGGAATAGTTGTCTTATATCTTAGCTTCTTTGTTTAGAAAAAATGAAGTTCTTTACGATAAATAACTACATGTATAATTAATAAAATCATAGATACAAAAATTAAGACGTGTATTGAAATATAAAAGATTAATGTAATAACAAAAATATTAGCATGTATCCACCTGACTAACCCGACCGAGCCTTCTTGGGTTGGGCTTGGGTTGAGAATTCCCAATCCGAGGTGAGGTTGGGTTGGGTTAGTGTTGGGTAGGGTTGAGCACCAACCCGACCCAACCCAACCCAACCCAACCCAACCTGCCCGTATTTCAGCCCTAGGTAGAACTTCAATGCAGCTGCTCCTCAAAATATATGTGACATACAAATGTAGTGATTGGACCGTTGATCTGATGGGCCACCACTAGGATATGCCATACCTCAAAAGGAAAATAGGATTAGACTGTAGCAACCATTGGATACTGGCCTTAAAGAGGAATGATTAGAGAAAAAGGTCCATATTCAACTGGGAAACTCACCATGGGTGGCCCTCTAGATTAACAGTCCTGATCACCCCAATTATTCGCTGCTTGTACCATGAGGAGGGAGCTGCATACAACATCCACTTTAAGATTTTCATTGAATAATGTGAGCTATCAGAAATATTCCTACTCCTTGCCAATGGGGTAATTTTTTGTGGGATCTGGGCCGTTGCATGAAATTGAAAATCAGGGTGGTCAGGTCGTCATGTGGATTAAAAATGAATATGATTAGACGTTCTACATTACTCCCACACATGGCTCACTTAATGACTGAACCAGCCATATCTTCAGACTCTGAAACATGCAAGGTGGGTCCAACTCATGATGAACGGCTGGCAGAAGTATACGACTAGGCTTGCAAGAGCTAGAAAATCCTCATCTAGTCATTCTGCAACAACAACCACGACGACGACGACGATGATGGCGCAATGATTTGTCAAAGGCTCATCTGTGGGCCCCATGTCCCCGGAGCACATGGGCGCAGAAGTGCAGGTGGAATTTGTATGCGCTGCATTGCTTGAGCAGTACTCAATAAAGGAGAGGGAAGAAACATCCCTTTCCAACTCTAAAAGGTTAGTGAGAGTAACTAAAGCTGTAGCCATGTGCTGTTTCCATCGTCAAAAGGGTTTCTCAACCCCGCCCTGTGATTTTTAGATAGAAAGAATCCAAAACGTCGGCAACTTGAAAACCATAGGATTCCATTGTAATTCTCTTTCTTGGTTTGGAATACAGTTTTTCATGAAAATGCTTAAAAGGTCAGTGAGATGTTAAATTTCTTTAATATGATATTTTATTTTTCAAGAAATATAAAAAGGTGAGGGAATTGATTTTCATTTTCAAAGTATTTTTTTAAAAAGTGAGTAAAATATTTCCCCTCCTAGAAAATCTCTTTTTCTAAGGGTCTATTTGTTTTTTAATTTATTTTTGTAAATCTTTTATAAATAAGTGATAATTATTTATCTACTTAATTCTAGCAGCATTCTCAATGTAGACGTTGACAACCTGTTTGAAATTAGTCTGATGCTAAAATCCAGGAGGGGTGGGAAAAAATGTGGAGCTGGCCATGTATGTTGCTCATCCACACGGTCCGTCTGTTCTGCCAGCTGACTTTAGGGCTTGTGCCCAAAAATGAGGCAGATTCATGTTTGAAGTGGACCACACCATGTAAACAATGGGAATTAAATGGCTACATAAAAAACTTTTTGGGGGCCATAGAAGTTTTGGATCAAGTTGATTTTTGTGTTTTCCCTTTATCCATGTTTGTATGGCCTTATGAACAGGTTAGGTGGCAAATAATCATCAATGTCGGCCCTAGGAAGGAAACAATTTTCGATGGTAGTGGACGTTTCAGGACCACTGTTTCCTGTGGCGTGGTCTACTTGAGCTTTGGTTTTGCCTCATTCTTAGGGTTATTGCCTAAAATGTTCTGTTAAAATGGATGGACAGCATGGATAAGTCACGTACACCATGGTAGGACCAACAAATTTAAGTCAGACCTTTTTGGGCGGTTTTGGTGGTGAAAATAGTCATCATTTCCCAACCTACCTTTAGAGTAATAATAACTTCTTTCCAGGTAAATGAGAATTGAAAAATCAAACACTCACTAGTGATTAAAAGGAAAAGGATTAACCCTTTGATGTGAAGTTCCAATGATAAAAAGTTATCATTATAACAATTATTTTTCTTTATTTGGTTAGATTTAACCTTTCAAAATGACAACAAAATCATGGGAAATGAAAAGGGAAGAAATCTCCATGCAAATGTAAAGTGTATATCAAACAAGTAGTAGGTAATGGAAGCATATTGCCTAGACAACTTTGCCGCGTGTAATTCATGCACGCTCGGAAGCTAGGAGGGGCCAACCGTGATGTTCGTGGAAAATCCACCATGCATGTTCATCCTTTTGCAAGATCTTGTTAGAACATGAGCCCAAAAATGTGTCAAATTCAAAACTCAAGTGGGCTACATGACATGAAACAATGATGATTTAATATCTTACCCTAAAACATTTATAGGGCCACAAAAGTTTTGGATCAGGGTAATATTTTTATGTTTTCAGTTCATTCCAGTACGAATGACCTTATGAACGGTTTGTATGGTATATAAACATCACACTGGACCCTAGGGAGGTTTAAGTGGTAGGTATTTCCCTAACCACTTTTTCCGGTAATGTGGCCTACTCGAGTTTAAGATCTACTTCATTTTTGGGGTAATGTCCTAACATGATCTGAAAAGATAGATGGATGAAGTAGATTTCTCGTGAACATCACGGTGGTGGGCCCCACCTAGCTTCTGAGCCCGGGAACTTCCTGGGCAGGGTGTGGCTAGCAATCCACCTTGAGGGTAATACCTTTCCACCTCTAATGACATTGAGAATTCACATTATGAATTTCATACACATTTCCTTTTCCATTTCTTGGTTTCACCCTATCTAAAACATGCTTTATGAGAGTAATTTTTGTCCATATCTTCATATTAAAACCGTGAAGATGAAAATAGATTTTCTATACTTAACCTGTGGAAAAGTCAGATTCGGTGGAAATTAACTTCATTTTCAGAATATTCAATGAATAGAAAAAAAGGCCAATTCCTCATAACCAAAATGCTAAGTATATGCGCTGGCGCATTATACAGTGCATTGCACCGCTCTCTTCTTCCCCAGCACAAGCACATGATGATCGAGACCCTTCATTAACTATTATAAAATGGTGGGCCTGAAAGTCTCTATATAGGCTTGCATTTCAAGTTTGTACAAGTGGGGCCTGTCGATTCAAAGATGCAAACTGTTGGTACGATGAGTCTCTCTCCAGCTTTTGCATGTAACGAAAATCCGCCCATTGAAAGATCCTAACCGAGAAGCTTTCGGAATGCTTTCCGTTGAGCATGACAGTCAGTGCTTTGGACATCGACTAAGTGGTTAGACTCTCCCAATCTAGTAGATTTTTTTCTTTTTTTTCATCTGCTCTCAATGGTTTGGATCATGGGGCCCGCCTATACAGATAAAAAACCCGGACATCGTGGAATAATCTCACACAACTATAAGGTCTCACCATTGATGGTTGATGGAACAATTTCTAAATGAACTTTGCATGGACGGTACAGATCTCTGATCAGTGATATTTTCGCATGTGATTTGTTGATAAGCGGTCTAAACCATCACATGGTGGGGGGGAGCAGAGCAGCTAGGGCAACCCTCCGTATGAAGGTGGTCCATCACCATACCCACTTACCTATATAAGAAAAAACACTTGAAATTGACAACCCTTTCATTTCTTTTGGAGTATCTCAGCTGGTGGGGTTTCGACAGCTACCATGCCGTACCAGCTTCTAACCGTTACATGACACGTGTCAGGAAGATCTATAACATTCATTGTGTAGGATTCGTCACGAGTATAACATGGGTTAAAAGTAATTTGAATGGATCGACGATACAGGTCAAAATTGTATGAAGAAAAAAATAATAATTATTAAAATATTTCTTGAGTCAATAAGTGCACGTCTTGGATACGTGATGTTCATTAGATGGCCAGCTTTGTGCAAGTGTCCTGCTATAAAAAATTCGGCCTCATTTTTCAAAGATATATTATTAAGTAGTAACAAATATTTAGTTTTGATTAGCTTATCTGCACCGTTTTTCTTCTTGTCTATGGATTTTTAACGTCGAGTCTTATAAAATCTACGAAAAATAAAGATAATTAGCCTGTCTTTTCTTTTTCTTCTTCTTTTTTTTTTTTTTTTTTTTTTTTACAAAAAAAAAATAATAATTATTCTTTTAATTTTTACCTATAAAGTATGGGTTCAAGCGTATCCTAACCTAGCTAGCTTAGTTTGAAAGTTTGGTTATGTTGCATCGAGGTCAGGTTGGGCTTGGATTATAAATCCTCAGCCTGACTCTTGGTCGGGTCAGACTTGGATTGTGGCCTAACGCTTGTATTCTTAGGTAGAATTGGATATACATAGAGGTCGACCTCATGGGAAGCGTTCCATGAGGTCGAGCTATGGGGGACCATTTTGATGTGTGATGGATATCCATGCACCCTTTTTATAGGTGAGCCATGGACTTAAAAATCACACTAATCTATTACTTAGGTTGGGCCACACCATAAACAATAGTTGAGAGTGGATGCCTGTCCATTGAAACCTTCCTAATTTGCATATAGGGCCAATGACATGTGGTTTAAACATCTAGGCTATCTATTGTGAATGCTCCACTTGAATGAGGAGTCACATCAAATTTTATGCCATTTGAAAACTCAGGTGGACCTCGCCAAGCGATTTCAGATATTTTGGGCATGATTTCGCATGATTTCAGAGGGTGTGGCCTACCTAAGTTTCAAATGTGATTGATTTTTGGCACATCCCATAACCTAGAGGTGACCTACCAAGAATCACGGGGATGTCCATCACATATCGCAGTGGGGCGGACAGAGCTCGACCTCGTGGGAAGCTCCCTCAGGTCGACCTCATTGTATCATTTCCCTATATAGGATACTAAATCACTTGCATCCAAATCGCGGGGCATACATCAGGCATCCAAATGCAGTCCAATCACTTGTATCAAAAATCTATTCGGGTTGATGGAGCAGTCCAATCGCAGGGCATACATCTGGCATCCAAATGCATCTGCTGCGAGGATAGCTCAGTCCAGAGGCCCTCATCGGAGTCCCTGTTCCACCTCTTCATTTCCAGCAATCTAGTGTTTGCTACCTGGGATCATTTAGAGGGGATTTTTCGGCATTGCCGTCATGGATGCCCAATCCATTGAAGCCAGATTATGCTAATGGTGGCTCGCCCAGTCACCAAGGGCTTGTGTAGGGATCCTGCAAAAGCTTCTTCCTTGTATCATTCTCTGGAAAATCTAGAAAACTAGACATTCGGCAAAATTTGATGGGAAGATTCCCTCCACTGCTGCCCTCATCAAGCGAGTAAAATGGTGGTTGTTCTCCATTTGTAAGAAAGAGCTGGGCTCTCTCTCTCTCTCTCTCTCTCTCTCTCTCTCTCTCTCTCTCTCTCTCTCTCTCTCTCTCTCTCTCTCTCTCTCTCTCTCTCTCTCTCTCTCTCTCTCTCTCTCTCGGGCGAACCGAATCATGCTTAGTGATTTGGGGTGTGAAGCGCGTATCCTGCACCTTCAGCAAGCGCAAATTGTGAAATGGCTTAAGCTGAGCAAAGGTTTGGTTAAAATGAACGTCGACGACTCTATTCGGGGTAATCGAGGTTTGTCTGGAGGAGGGGGTGTTTGTAGAGGCGATAAGGGGGAACTCCTATTCACATTCTCCAAGGGTTATGGGTGGGCTCCAATACCAGAGCGGAGATCCGCGCCGTTCACAATGGTCTATCCCTTTGTTTGAATTTGGGCTTCTCCAAAGTTATAGTGGAATCCGACTCCAAGCTTGTGGTGGTGTTTCTGAAAGGCTCATCCCCGCCGGGTTGGAAATAGTAGTATTGGATGTTGAGGATTGAGAGGCTTAAGAATAGAGGCCAGGTGATTTTTGAGCACGTTCTTACGGAAGGGAATGCGCTGGCTGACAAGATGGCCTAGATTGGTAGTGAGCTTCAGGCCTCCTCCCTGATCCGTCATCTCTTAAAGCTCCCTTCTCAAGTTAGAGGGCTTCTTTTCCTGGATAGAGTGGGTCTGGGGGGCCATAAGGCTTTCTTCCAAGGAAGCCTCCCAATGAGCCCCTCTGGAGGGTGAGGTAGTTTTTGTCTGTTATTCCTTGTTTGTGTTTTTTCCTTTTTGTGGATTGTTACGATAGGCGTTGCCTAGGTCCTTCTTCTTCTAGGCGAGCCTGAAAGTCCCCTGAGTTGTAAATCCTGTTTATGATAATGGAAATAAATTTGGTATTAAAAAAATACTAAATCACTTACAATTAGTAGAGTGCACTAATCGAGTACTATGGGTCCAATCCAGGCCGACCAAACCCACTCAAGTAGAGTAAACGGACCCAATTTTAGATGGGTTATGTAACAACCCATTTTTTTTAAATGGTGGGAACTAAATCTCACTCTTTCCTTTGGTGTGGTCCACTTAAGCCTTGAATACACCTCATTTCTTGGCCCATATCCTAACATCATCCAGCAAGACGAATGGACGACATGGATTTTGCTTAAACATATCGGTGGGGCCCACTGCCTCACTAAGAAAAAAAATTCTCAATGATGTGCATCTGCATGTTACCACATTAACAAACTCTCGCCACTTTTCTCTCTCTCTCTCTCTCTCTCTCTCTCTCTCTCACATTCATTTACTTTTTACTCGTCCAGATGTTGTGTACTACCCTACCCATTTGTACTATGTACAGTCCATCACGTTGGGACCCACCTCATTGATCCAAATCATTCATCATGATTGGATTTTGAAAAAACTCTAACCATCCAAGTGCCTTTAATTTTCTCCTATCATGAGGCCCACCAAAGTTTCAGATATGGTTCATTCTTGAGTTCCAACCTATCTCAACCTTGCGAAATAGATGGGCGTTTTGGATTCTCCTTCACCTAATATTAGTGGACCCCATCCCATCACCCTTGTTCACACAATCGTTATAACAAAAAAACCAATTGTGAAACCGTGTAGCGATCGTCTCTCCTCTCAAACTTCCTTGCGTATTCAAAATTTTGTTTTTCCATCGATCCAGGTGTGAATCTTCCTAACTGATCCGGATAGTTCGCTCATGATCATCCTATCCATTGAACAACCTATCTCGCAAATCCACCCAAGATACTTCCCACCTATTAAACCTGATTAGAACCTTGGTTCTCTGCAACTCTAAGTTTCCCTACACCAAACCTCACCGACTGTAAGAGTCAGAATCTTTAGACATGCACCGATCGTCAATCCGCCATTGATGCTGGTTTCCTTCTTCGTCACCACCACCGAATGTTGCACTGTTTAGGCAGCCGTGTCTAGGTCCAATTCACGCACCAGGTATGCTCCCTAAATACGTTGAGATCTCATAGATAGGATTTAGAATCAAACTTGTAGAAATGTAGGATGTTCCATGTGTAGGACCATTTTCTCGTGAAAGGCTTGGTGCATACAAGTATTGAGCCAATACCTTTTAACAAACCTTGCTGAGCTTGGCCAATCTCCTCTCATGCTAATAAATTTTCATCATTCCAGGTTCGCAAATTCTCTCTTAGTCAGACCATGAGTTTAACCGTTAATTCTTTGGTCATATCCTTGCACCACTGTAGTGTGGCTCATTGAGTTAGCTCAATGAGTCAGCTCCTCTTTTATTTATTTATTTTTATTCTTATTTATTTAAGAAGATCTTTAGAGAATCAAAAACCTTAGTGTAGGTCTTAATAAATTAACATATATGATTTTTGTGCAGGGATGCCATCGTTTTACATTGAAAACATTGACCGAGTGCTACTAGTTTAAGCGCATCGAACTGAGTTTAAGAGAAATTGGACCCAGACCATCTACACATAGAATCCATCATCACATCAAATCTATCACTCTAATAGCAGGTAGGTGATTTTCCCAGTTGAAAACCATACAACTACAATGTTACCTTGTGTTAGCATATGGATTTACATTATTGTCTTAGTGTATATCATTGTGTAGAATGAATTCCTTTAATAATATTTACATATTGTAGATTAGATTTTTTTTAAAACTCTTATTACATGTGTAAATTGAATTTAATTCATTCTAATCACATGTTGTTGGTTAAATTTATCATTATCGTTACGTGTTATAGATTGAAATTATTTTGCCATTGTTACATTTTGTAAATAGAACTTAGTTATTGTTTACTATTACATATTGGAGAATGAAATTATTTGATAATTATTGTGCATTTAAGTTATGTGTGCTCTATCCATGGTTATTCTTAAAAGGATCGCCATGGTACGAGTGCTCTGCCCAAGGTCATTTCTAAAAAAAATTGGCATGGGTGCTCTACCTTGAGTGATTCCTTAAAAGATATGTACATGCGGGTGCTTTGCCCTAGGTATTTACCATAAAAGTCTATTTACCAGTGCTCTGCAAAGGGTCATTCCCTAAAAATGATTAATACCGGTGCTCTGCCGAGGGTCATTCCCTGAAAGGATCAACACACACTGGTGATCTGCCCTGTATTAAATCAAAAATAATTTTAGATGTTGTCTTATCTTATTGTGTTATTGTGAATACCAAATTGTTATTATTAACATGTAAAGTGCTAATTTAATATTTGCAATTGATTATGTTTATTTTAATGAGATATATTGGTGTTATCGTAAAATTTTCAATTTTGGGAATGATGTGACCATACGAGCTGTTACGCTCACACCCGTATAGATTGTTTTGCAGGGTTTGTAAATGAAGAACCAGTTGGGAAAGATTGACGACTTTTCCTCTTGTTTATTTTAAAATGATTAAGACTTGATGATAATTTAATGGAATATTTGTTAATGAAAATGATATTACTTTATCCCCTCTTAGTTGCTCTGTTTGTCTTGAAAAATATGCATGAAAATTATATGGGTTACGATGTATAATTTATTTACATACATGTAACAACCTGACTTTTTAGGACCTAAGTACATGACCCGTTTTCCAAAAACTCAAGTGTTAACTTATAGAGAACCAAATTCAAGTATACACATATTTTTTTCTTTCATCAGAGTAAGCAGATGAGCGTAGAATGGACAAATATATACAAGAAAAAATTTCAATTACATTTAGAGTATATAAGAGAGTGCCCATAATGACTTATACAAACCAATGTCTCCATTCTTACAAATACAAAATTAAATAACATTTCATGTGAAACAAAGTAAATTGCAACAGTTTTGAGCTGTGAAATCCTGTAGCAGCCCTTAGCAAATATAATCATGCACCCTTATCAACCATAGCCTGTTCCTCATCAATATGAACATGAATGTCGTTGGAGCCACCTGTGCTATCTGTATGGTTATATATTTAATAGATGAGTGACCAACTCAGTGTAAATTCCCTTGAAGATTACATACCGCCGCATTAGGTAAGAAATAGTATAAAATATTCAGATAAATCCAAAACACGGTAGATGCAGTCTGCATGGATGTATGGAATGCAATCTTCGCCCCGAGGATGCTCATCCGTACGGACAGTGGGCTCGTCATTGAACCTGAGACACATCATCCAGTCGGAACAATACATACATTACCTATGCAATCATTGAACCCGGGACACATCATCCAGTCGGAACAATACGTACATAACCCATGCAATCATTGAACCCGATATACATTATCTAGTCGGAACAATATGACATCATATACGATAGCAATAAATGCTGGTCTGTGCTATGCATGCATGATTATCCAACCTGTTATTAGTCCAATTACAACCAGCCAATTTAAATAAGCTCATGGTCACTATGGGGAGCACATGGCCCAGCGTAGGCCGACGGCTCGGGCATAGTGTCTCATGATCACCATCCTCGGCCCATGAGACTACCACCTCAGGATGTTTAATGGTACCCCATCGACTAGTGGCCAATCATATTACTATACATGAGGCTTACCATTGCATGGATGGTTGTACAATATAAAACATCCAACCCATATAGGGAAAATACTAGAACAAAGCCACATAGGGCGATATCAAAGTAGGCCACATAGGGCGAGTGTCAGAACCATATGATAAAAGACCATCCTTGAAAACCATTGGACACAACCCTGGATGGTAGGCCCACATCAATGATCCATCTAGACCACCACTCAATAACCACCAAGTCAAAGGTCCATTACGATCACAACTAGTCAAGTTACGTCCCAAGTATGGGTGTACACTCATATGTGAAAATTTTCTACTAATGTACCAGTTTAAGTTCCATAAGCAATCCACAAAAAGAAATCCATAGGTATGAACAATTATGTAAGATAACCATAAAGCATGAATTACAGCAATTCAATTTCCACCAGCTAACACATGTGATTATAAATGGAGATATCAATTATAAATTGAAATAAAAACTATAACTTAAGCTAATGGAAAATGGAAAGCTCAAGGGGAAATTTCCATTTTTGGAAAATGCTTCACAGATGCCTGTTTGTGCTAGCTATTTCAATCGCGTACATGAGCTTTGTGGTGTGGGACCAACAGGGTTTTGGTCAGACCCCTACTGCGCACAATATGGACAGTTTGGATTTGCCAAAGGTGGCTCACCTTGATAATAATGGATGGGTTTTGGGATGGCTAGAAACACAAACCGGCCTACACGCTCGCCCTTTTGCGCTCGCCGCTGTGAGCGTGCACACGTGCCTGGATCATACAAACCACATGCGTTTATTCAGTTTTATTGCCCCAACTTGATGAACAGTTCAGATCGTGTTATAGAGGTCGTATAGTGGGCCATTAATCGGGCAAAAGTGTCCGTCCGTTTGAAACGGACGTTGGTGGAAGAAGAGAAAAGGAATGTTTCCTTCTTTAAAAATGTCGGGTCAGCCTTGATTGTCTGGGCATGGTGGTGCGGTGCACCGCGAGTGTAACGCCCTGAAAATAAGGGGTCGAGCAAATGTTGAGGGTCAAATATTGCATATCAGACTCCAGTTATTGCCCGGATTTATGAAAATGTTACTGTTAACGACCTGATTTAATCGTGTTTTTGATGTAGGATGTATTTACGAACTTGGATTGAAATAGGGTGCTAAAAGCAGGGAATTAGCGCTCAAAGGTCACAAAGGCAAGGGACGGACCCCAAGAGACCAAGATCAATGCCAGAGATCCAAGAAAATGAGGAACTGAAGATCAAGTGGCCTGAAAGGTAGTCAGAATACAAGATCACAGGGTTTCCATCATCCGTTCGGCTCGAAACTGCATACATGGCCTGAGGACCACAAATTAACCGTACATGTCAAAAATCAACCATTGGATCTTGGTGGAAGTAGCCCAATGAACAAATCAACCCATAAGTCAGCTATTTGGGGCCCACCTGCTATGCGGATTGGCCTCAATTTTGGTGTCAACCACTTAAATAAGATAAGAAAAGGACTGGATGGAGCGAGGATTTCTCCCACGGACCCAGGAAGCCTCACATCAAGAAGTGCAAGTGCACAAATATGCACACACTCGCTGTGCACTGCAAATGAGATCGGGTCAAACCGACGATGACCCGATCTCACTCAAAAAAAAAAAAAAAAAAAACGGCAATTGCAGTAAGAAATTGCTGCGAACAAAGGCTGTGGGTGCTCTTTGTGGCCCACCACCGTGCTGCAACAATCTGATCCGGACCGTCCATCAGAATTCTACGGCCCATATCACTAAGGCCTAGCTGATGGAATTTGAAAAAGATAAAGGAAATGGGATCTCAGCCGTTTAAATATCGGACGGACGGCTGAATAGGAACCCTGTGGGCCACCACGGTTTTGAGCTAAAACCGACCAAGTCTGAACGGTTTTTCGCCAGGAATGCAATGAACGGAATGGATTTCTCAAGATCACAATGAAGTGGGGCCCACCACCGTCACTGCGTATCAAATACGCGGACTCTATTCGCAGTCCGGACGTTGTTCGTGATTTGCGGGCAGCTGTGGGCCAAAAACGTGATCAAGATCATGTGTGTATGCATAATCCGGACCGTCCATTCATTCTACAAGGTTGAACCGACCGTACAGAAGGAGTTTCTCCAAACCCATGCACACACACTCAGAAGAATCTCGATCAGATACAGTTTAGACGGTATAATAACATTCTTGATGGGCCACACCAAATGCGACCCAAATAGCATCAATCTCAACCTGTTTTGCGTGACCAATCCAATGGTCGGAATGGATTTTTGGTCCGACGACTGTTCCTGAGCCGCATCATGAATCAGCGCAACCAGAGCATGCGATAACTCTGTTTCACAACCGACTGCTGAACGGACTCTTGTGCGAAAGAGTCTCACCAACACCGAGCTTTCCGCACCGTTTAAGCTGCAGACTAACCTCAGTGCCTATAAGAAAGGTGGTCAGAGAGAGAGGGAAAGGGAGAGGACGGCTGAGAGCTTGGAACTTAGGTGGTCGTGGAGCAGGAAGAAAGTAGAGGGAAGTTTTGATTTATTCTATTTTTGCTACCTTTTTCTGATGAATTTTAAGAGATTTATTCCACTCATGTCGGGCTAAACCTCTTAGCTAGCGCTAAGAGGTGAAGCTTGTAGTGTGATGGGGGACTCTTTCGTTTGTGCTTCTTATTTATACTGAACCGATGTTGATCAGAGTTTATTTAAGGGAATGTTTATAGTTTTGAATGGTCTGTTGTGACTAAAATTACAATATATCTGCAATAGCTTTGAGCATGTTCCTTTCCCTTTATATTTATGACGTTAGGAAGCCCTGTTGTTCACCATTGTCTCCTAGGCATGGTCGGATGACGGTACCCTTCCTAACTTCTATGGCATGTTGATTGGTTGGTAATTAGTTTAATTCTGTTGTTTGCTTTGCCTCTTGGGCATGGTTTGGTGATGGAATTCATCCTAATTCACATATCTTTCATCTCTTTGAAACTATATCAAGTAAGTCAGTTGAACTTTTGATGCAGGCATAAGATCTCCCTGATCTCTACAAGTGGATCCTCTGAATCCCTAGTTTCCCTCTTTCTGAATTTTTCCTAAGTTTTAGATTATTAATTCACCATTATTCCCTTCATTTTTATCTGATTTAGATTTCATCCTATTCTAGTTCTAATTCTACTTAATTTTAGAGTAAGTAAAGTTTTAGTCCCTTGGGATTCGACCTCGGTCTTACCGAGTTTATTACTACATCACAACCCTGCATTTGGGGAGTGAACAGCAAAGCTCAGCTCCCGAGTTCCAACGCACCACTTATGTAACATAGATAATGATGATTATGATGAGTGCATTGAAACATGAGTGGGATTAAGCTAAACGACATATCATACTCCAGAGTTAATGTAATTAGGCAAGCGAAAGACTGCGATAGATATATAAAGTACATAAGTATTTCACAATTTTCAGAGTATGAGTATATCACCAGGCTGAACATATACGTACATGTGTTATTTCTAAATTGTGTCAAATACCAAAAATATAAAGTGTTCGACTAAATCATATAGCCCTGTAATCCCGTTGAATCAGCATGAGGTCTACATAGACCCGCTTAAGAGCTGAACGTAGGAGAATTCTTCCTCCTAATTCATGAAGTCCATTTCAGCTACATAGACTCCGTCATTACCTGCATCTACAACAGAATCTGGGTGGTGTTTTAAAACACCATCCCAGGTGCGAATGAGTAGCTAATTCAGTAGAACTATAAAGCAAAGGTTAACATGTTATCAATTCAGTCAAGCAGTAATGATAAAGCAATACAATAATTAGGTCCTAACTACTCTTGTTAATGCTGGTATGGTATGCGATAATGATGCATGCCCTCGCCTACACTCCCTTAGCGACTTCATCTCACGTTCGCGCATAACATCCTCCCGAAACGTGTGCTTCCTCGCCAAAGCACATGCAGTGCGGTACATGATCGTGTTAGCTAATACTTAATTAGGTTTATTCATACAGCAGGTTCGGGAAGCTAAGGTACCTCCCTTATATTACTTCCCAAACAATGATCCATCTAAGGTCGTCAATCCTAGTTAGTCTCATACGATAAGCAGTTCCAGGTCGCTACAGAGAGGCTTGTCACCATCAGCTCAGGACTGGTTTATACTTGAAGCAACTACGGAGAGTCTCGTCGCCTTAGCGTAGTCCTAGTATATACTCGTGGTCACTATGGGATCATCACCTGATCGTACAGTCGAATACAGTGTCCCATACCACCGTATTCAGCTCACGAGTTTGGGTTGCTCACTGAACACTACGGGGAGGCTCGTCGCCCCAGCATAGGCCAACAGCTTGAACACGGTGTCCCATACCACCATGACCGGCTCATGAGTCTTAGTGGATCGATGTACCAAGGTTAAACGGGATTTTTCACTGGTAAGTTTGGTACCTTAGCTTGAAGTAATAACGTCCATACATGGTGAACATACATTGGACCAATCGGGTTACTTGATAAGCTCGACTAATACGAGCGCATGTTGGATTTATCGACATGGAGCGCGTAAGCACTCCTTGTGGCCTAACCACTGTCGACAAATAACGTACGACTCGGATTCATCAAAAGTGGCTAAAACCGTTCGACCACCGATTATAAACCATTGCAAATTGCCTGGACTACATCGCAGCCCCAATCACACTCCAAACAATAGCATTCACACGTGATAGTCAAAGACAGCATGTGACAACCAATTTCAGTATCCATCTCATTTAAGCATTTCAACCAACACGTAGTACACATGTTATCATACATAGGCATTCCATCCATAAATCACATAGTAGTACAATAGGTTACATAAAGGAAACTGTAATTATATATAAGAGAATTGAGAATCCCATCTCAACACCCTCATTAAATACAGTTCAACAAGCATTTCCTCATTCAAGCATTTTATCAAACACTTAGACTACACACATCACATACATGTAATAAATTCATTAAAAACACATACTATAGCTAGTCCTTTCACAAGGAGTAGCCACGTATACAACGATCATGTATAAGTGATCAATAATCATAGCAAGCACAAATCATAATTCCATACTCATTCAAACATTTTTACAAACACTTAGACTACACACTTTAATATACATGACGTATGTTGGTCATAACATGTATTAGGGAAAATCCTTTCACCAAGGAGTTATCACATATACAACAATCATATATCTACGACGGATAATCATGGCAAGCACGAATCCAAATTTCATACCCATTCAAACATTTTTACAAACACTTAGACTACAAACTTCAACATACATGACGTATGTTGGTCATAACATGTATTAGGGCAAATCATTTCACCAAAGAGTTGTCACATATACAACAATCATATATCAATGACGGATAATCATGGCAAGCACGAATCTAAATTTCATACTCATTCAAACATTTTTACAAACACATGAATTACGCTATATTCAACATAGTTCATATATATCTGTAAAGCAAGGGAAACATCGCATCTAGCATGAGAAATGGCAACCAAGTCAGTTATAAATCATTAACCGACATTGACAGCCTTGAAAATCATAACCTAAATGTTTATAGTTCGCACATTTCGCCTGTAAACCCGTACCGAGCTCAATTTGAACACTATGTCTTTATCTACGGCACAACGGCTACCTGAATCACGAAATAGGTTAGCTATTCCGACGATTCATCTACTTGGATACTTAAAATAGATTAGGGTTAGGATTTCTTACCCAACAACAGAATTGATATTGCCGGTATGGCGATACGAAAGCAGTGGTTAAGCACGTGGAAGGGTGGGATCGAATCCCATAAACAATCGCCAACTCTCTCCCTCTTCTCCTCACTTTCTTCTTCTCTTTTCTCTCCCCTCTCTCTTAGGGTTTTGCAAATTTGTATGGAATGAGAGAGAGAGGGTTTAAGGCCCTTATATAGGCATAGAACTGATGGAAATGGCCCCGGGGCCATGGTATACTTAGGTTATAGCTAAACAGTGGCTGTTTCGGTCCAACGAAGTACATCTGGAGTCCCCTTTTCTGCATATGATCCGGAGTAAGTCCCTTGATGATGGATCTACTCCATGATAAGTTTTCGGTCTGATCGGATTTACAGATCGACCGCGAAGGGCCAGTTTCAGTTCAACGGTCACTGATACTCGATTAGGGCCACAAGTACACTGACATGTGTTAAAAATTTTTCCTAATCCGAGGGTGTATTTGGGTCAGATTCTGACTATCTGAAACCTTAAATTTGGCCCGCAAGCGTACGGCCCAAATCACTTCAGTTTAGTTTATTTTCTAAAGGTATTCGCGTTTCTCACACACTTCGCTCCGAGCTCAAGTTGTGCGTTTCTGGTTATTATTAGGACTTGATTTTCAAGATGAATGTCAAGCCCAGTAACGCAGTCATAAGCATATAGTTTTGCAGTAATCGGACTTTCGACGCGCGGTCCAGGTCCGATACGGAGTTTCAAAGTGCTCCCGAGAGCAACTAGGTTTAGAGATTGATCCTAAGTTTCTAGGTAACGTAGCATTAGCGGTTCTACTCATTTTGGGTCTTGCAATTCGTATAGAAAGTGATTCAAGTTAATTCTATTGATTATTCAGTTTAGTACTTAACTAAATTATGCCCTAATTACGACGGAATATGGTCCTAGGGCAATTCTACGCCCCTTTCTGGCACTTTTAATTAGTATATTATTTCAATTATTTTTTTAGTAGTTTATCATCAAGTTTACTTCATCTCTACCAAATTTCATTAGATTTCGTATTGTAGAAAAATTCTAAAAATTCCAAATTCAGCAGCTATCCAAACTAATGATTTTCAGACAGTTGTCACGACGACCTATATTTAATTACATTAAAAATTTTATTATATTTTTTACTTATTTTTATATGAAACTAGACTTATCAAGATTCAATCTAACTTTTGAATTACCTAAAGTTTAGGATTTGTGTCTAATATGAAAGTACTTGGAAAAATTTGAAGAATAAGGTGGTGAATTGTGAGATTTTGAAGGAAATGAGTTGAAAGGGGATTTGGGGCTTTTGGATTGAGTTCTGAGAAGTCAATTAAGGTGTTATGATCGACTCATTGTCCAAGGACGTCTAACCCAAGGTTGAAAAAAATTCGGGGCGTTACAATCTGCCTCCCTTAAAAATAATTTCGTCCCTGAAATTGGCTAAGGTAATGAGTAAAGATTTCATTATTTATTTTGCCTAAGTTTTATTGACTTCAAATTTATATGCGTGGTAGGGTGTATACTATCTATGCTAATATAGCTCATGTTGGTCTACCCCCCTCAATACTTTTTCACCTTGAAATTGACTAAGGCTTCTATGGGGTTTGTATTCAACGAGCACATTGTAGATACACTGACATTGGTTATTGCAATTCAGCTCGCACCCATTGTTAGGCCTATTCTTTAATATGAACTAGTTTAATACTTGAACCCTAATTGCTTCCCTTCAATGACTTCATTATTTACATTCTAAGGAAGATTCAGATCCTACTTAGTGACCTATCCCTACGCACAGCGTGGATCAATTTTCTTCGATCCTGGGCCAGTGGGGCAGGGGCCCACCACGCTTCCGCTGCGCCACTTGATCAGACAGATGTATTAGCTGATCTAACTAGATTGGGCTTATAATGTTCTATCCCCCTAAAAAATTATTTCTACTCTCAAGGCTCAAAAATCTATGTTATGATCCATATATCGGATCAAGGTATAATTTAGTACATATCCTTGACATGAAATGAGAAACGAACTCTCAATATATTGGTCTTCCTTTCATCGATGATGTGTATAATAACATTGGTACCTATGGTTATAGAAAGGTGCTAAAAATGATGGGTGTTGTGGTTGATTCCAGGGACGGGTGTGAGTTTGTAGCAAGATGTCTAATTCTACCAAAGGACTTTTACTACGGTCCTGACTTACCCTTTCTAATCAGGTCCGGTTTAATAATGTAAGATAATCTATAGATTATTAGTACATAAGGAATTTGGACAAAATAGGTTAACGGATAGACTATTTTTCTAAGTTCATATGCACAATATGTATGCCCGAATGGTCTGTGATTCAGGACCTAATTCGTAACCCATTTGAGACATTTCTTGGGCCTAAAAAGAAAAATCTCTATTGGCCATATATTTTTAACACTTCCCAAAGATGAAGTAATAAACTTTTCCTTTGTAAGTGGTCGAGCCAACACGGAAGGAAAGTTGTGTAGTGGGTCTGAGTTGGGTACATAGACCTTCAGCCTAGCTAGGACAGAAAATTTGTCGTATCAGTTCTTAATCCTAGTTGATTCCGACCTTTTGCTTGATCAAAGCATTGAGTTCATTGGTAACTACCAGGATTTAGAATTCAATTCAAACTGCGAATACTTCGCTTATATCTAGTTCCTCTACTCCGTGTTCCAGATTGTAATAAGTCCTTGGGAAGGCAATTCTAAGGGTGTGCGGATTTATCTTAGCATTCAATTCGAGGGATATATAAGTTTTCTTTGAATGTAACTAGTTTTTAAGTCAAAACAGATTTCCTAAGAGTTATTAAAGAATCCTATAAGTATCAAGAGAATCCAACGAAAGAATGATGCCTCATTCCAACCAAAGCAAGCCAACTAACTAAGTCTATCATTCAATTATCTTAGCATAATTAGTCTTTTACATTCCTTAGTATAACCAGTAACCTAATCTTAATTTAGGAGCAGCGGTAATCCAATAGTTGTAATCCAAAATCTATGCTCATACACTAGATGATTTCATACCATTTCTAATACAGGAAATTGTTTTATCGTTTAGGGTCAAAAGTTGTCTGATTGGAATTTAGTTACCCGAACTTGATTTAACTGCGCTCGAGAACCTCACACAAGACCATACCAGCTAAAGAGGTCCTAGAGTTTACGTTATTAATTTATTGGGTTTCCTATACTGTCAGATTTTATAAAATCCTCATTCCCAAGGTGCTAGTTATCTCATTACTTCGCTCTGAAATTCTTGGTTTGGGTCCTTAGGCCCATAAGACCCGTTTTTATGGTCCAACGTGCCCGTATTCGTGCCATTCGGATCCGTTTCAGGTTTGAAATTCGTCAACTAACGACTCCAACCTGTCGACTAACGGCTTAGAGGTGACTTAGGTCAATTCACGTGATTGAAGATACGTTGTAGACTAAATTATAGTATTCGGTCTCGCTTGTCGGTGAAACCTTGGGATCCTAATGTCGTCTCTAAATTCTATCGCCCCCTTCCTAAATCGGAGTGCGTCAGAGTACGTAGTGTTACCATAACCCAGGTCCAGTTTAATCCAAATCATGCTCTGATACCATCTTGTAACGCCCTGAAAATCGAGGGTCAAGCAAAGCTCAGCTCCCGAGTTCCAACGCACCACTTATGCAACATAGATAATGATAATTATGATGAGTGCATTGAAACATGAGTGAGATTAAGCTAAATGGCATATCATACTACAGAGTTAACGTAATTAGGCAAGCGGAAGACTGCGATAGATATATAAAGTACATAAGTATTTCACAATTTTCAAAGTATGAGCATGTCACCAGGCTGAACATATACATGTGTTGTTTCTCAATTGTGTCAAATACCAAAAATATAAAGTGTTTGACTAAATCATATAGCCCTGTATAATCCCGTCGAATCATCACGAGGTCTACATAGACCCGCCTGAGAGCTGAACGTAGGAGAGTTCTTCCTCCTAATTCATGAAGTCCATTTCAGCTACATAGACTCCGTCATTACCTACATCTACAACAGAATTTGGGTGGTGTTTTAAAACATCGTCCTAGGTGCGAATGAGTAGCTAATTTAGTGGAACTATAAAGCAAAGGTTGACATGTTATCAATTCAGCCAAGCAGTAATGATAAAGCAATACAACAATCAGGTCCTAACTACTCTTGTTAATTCTAGTATGGTATGCGATAATGATGCATGCCCTCGCCTACACTCTCTCAGTGACTTCATCTCACGTTTGCGCGTGGCATCCTCCCGAAACATGCGCTTCCTCGCCAAAGCACATGCAGTGCGGTGCATGATCGTGTTAGCTAATACTTAATTAGGTTTATTCATATAGCAGGTTTGAGAAGGTAAGGTACCTCCCTTATATCACTTCCCAAACAATGATCCATCTAGGGTCGTCAATCCTAGTTAGTCTCAACGATAGGTAGTTTCAGGTCGCTACGGAGAGGCTTGTCACCATTAGCGCAAGCCTGGTTTATAATTGAAGCAACTATGGAGAGGCTCGTCGCCTTAGCGTAGTCCTAGTATACACTCGAGGTCACAACGGGCTCGTCACCTGATCGTACAGCTCGAATACAGTGTCCCATACCACCGTATTCGGCTCACGAGTTTGGGTTGCTCACTGGACACTACGGGGAGGCTCGTCGCCCCAGCGTAAGCCGACAGCTTGAATACGGTTTCCCATACCACCATGCCCTGCTCATGAGTTTTAGCGGATTGAGGTACCAAGGTTAAATGGGCTTTTTCACTGGTAAGTTTGGTACCTTAGGTTCAAGCAGTAGTGTCCATACATGGTGAATATACATTGGACCAATCGGGTTACTTGACAATCTCGACTGGTACGAGCGCACGTTAGATTTATCGACATGGAGCGCGTAAGCACTCCCCGTGGCCTAACCACTGTCGACAAACAATGTACGACTCGGATTCATCGAACGTGTCCAACGTGGCTAAAACCGTTCGGCCACCGATTGTAAACCATTGTCGATTGCCTGGACTACATCGCAGCCCCAATCACACTCTAAATAATAGCATTCACACGTGATAGTCAAAGACAACATGTAACAACCAATTTTAGTATCAATCTCATTTAAGCATTTCAACCAACACGTAGTACACATGTTATCATACATAGGCATTACATCCATAAATCACATAACAGTATGATAGGTTACATAAAAGAAACTGTAATTATAGATAAGAGAATTGAGAATCCTATCTCAACACCCTTATTAAATACATTTCAACAAGCACTTCCTCATTCAGGCATTTTATCAAACACTTGGACTACACACATCACATACATGTAATAAATTTATTAAAAACACATACTATGGCTAGTCCTTTCACAAGGAGTAGCCACGTATACAACGATTATGTATTAGCGATCAATAATCATAGCAAGCACAAATCATAATTCCATACTCGTTTAAACATTTTTACAAACACTTAGACTACACACTTCAACATACGTACATGACATATGTTGGTCATAACATGTATTAGGGCAAATCCTTTACCAAAGAGTTGTCACATATACAACAATCATATATCCACGATGGATAATCATGGCAAGCACGAATCCAAATTCCATACCCATTCAAACATTTTTATAAACACTTAGACTACACACTTCAACATACATGACGTATGTTGGTCATAACATGTATTAGGGCAAATCCTTTCACCAAGGAGTTGTCACATATACAACAATCATATATTCACAACAGATATTCATGGCAAGCATGAATCTAAATTCCATACTCATTCAAACATTTTTACAAACACATGAATTACACTATATTGAACATAGTTCATATATATCTGTAAAACGAGGGAAACATCGTATCTAGCATGAGAAATGACAACCAAGTCAGTTATAAATCATTAACCGACATTGACAGCCTTGAAAACCATAACTTAAACATTTATAGTCTGTACCTTTCACCGGTAATCGTACCGAGCTCAGTTTGAACACTACGTCATTGTCTACAGCACAACGGCTACCTGAATCACGAAATAAGTTAGCTATTCCGACGATTCATCTACTTGGATACCTAAAACAGATTAGGATTATGATTTCTTACCCAACAACAGGATCAGAATCGTCGTTATACCGATACGGAAGCAGTGGTTAAGCACGTGGAGGGGTGGGATCGAATCCCAGAAACAATCACCAACTCTCTCTCTCTTCTCCTCACTTTCTTCTTCTCTTTTCTCTCCCCTCTCTCTTAGGATTTTGCAAATTCATATGAAATGGGAGAGACAGGGTTTAAGGCCCTTATATAGGCCTATAACTGATGGAAATGGCCCCGGGGCCATGATATACTTAGGTTATAGCCAAACAGTGGCCGTTTCGGTCACATATGGAGGCCCCTTTTCTGCATACGGTTCGGAGTAAGTCCTCTGATGATGGATCTACGCCAGGTTAAGTTTTCGGTCTGATCGGATTTACAGATCGACCGCGGAGGGCCAGTTTCAATTCAACGGTCACCGGGACTCGATCAAGGCCACAAGTACACCGACATGTGTTGGAAATTTCCCCTGATCCGAGGGTGTATTTGGGTGAGATTCTGACGGTCTGAAACCTTAAATTTGGCCCGCAAGCGTACGACCCAAATCACTTAAGTTTGACTTTATTTTCTAAAGGTATTCGCATTTCTCACACACTTCGCTCCGGGCTCAAGTTGTCCATTTTTAGTTACTATTAGGACTTGATTTCCTAGATGGTTGTCAAGCCCAGTAAGGCATCATAAGTGTATAGCTTTGCAGTAATCGGACTTTCGACGCACGGTTAAGGTCCGATACGGAGTTTCAAAGTGCTCCTAAGAGCAACTGGGTTTAAAGATTGATCCTAGGTTTCTAGGTAACGTAGCATTAGCGGTTCTACTCGTTTTGGATCTTGCAATTCATATAGAAAGTGATTCAAGCTAATTTTACTGATTATTCAGTTTAATACTTAACAAATTATGCCCTAATTACAACGGAATATGGTCCTAGGGTAGTTCTACGCCCCTTTCTGGAACTTTTAATTAGTATATTATTTTAATTATTTTTCTAGTAGTTTGTCATTAAGTTTACTTCATCTCTACCAAATTTCATTAGATTTCGTGTTGTATAAAAATTTTAAAAATTTTAGAAGCAGCAGCTGTCCAAACTAATGATTTTCGGACAGTTGTCACGACGACCTATATTTAACTACATTAAAAATTTTATTATATTTTTCACTTATTTTTATATGAAACTAGACTTATTAAGCTTCAATCTGACTTTTGAATCACCTAAACTTTAGGATTTGTGTCTAATATGAAAGTACTTGGAAAAATTTAATGAATAAGGTGGTGAAAGGTGAGATTTTGAAGGAAATGGGTTGAAAGGGGATTTGGGGTTTTAGGATTGAGTTCTGAGAAGTCAATTAAGGTGTTATGATCGACTCATTATCCAAGGACGTCTAACCCTAGGTTGGCAAAAATCCGGGGCGTTACAGCGAGTGTTATTGCACTGGTGTACATGCACACCCTTGTGGGGCCCATGGTGATGGTTGTGGGAAATCCACTCCGTTCATTAGCTTTGGAGG